>JAPPVO010000059.1:191738370-192021698 GCA_030407325.1 Camellia japonica | reverse complement strand
TGGAAGCAATGGTGCTACAACTACCCTAGCAAAAGATAAATAAAGCAAAAAGGAAATAAATGACCAGATAAACGGACAGCAAAACAGCTTAAATTAAATACACAACACACGGCTGGGCATAACAACACACGGCTGGTAAGCTGAATACATACTGTCCTCAAACACTGATCAATATCCCTGAATTACTGTCCCCAAAAACTGAATCGGATACCCGCAGATAACTGATTCTCAAATACTGACTGATGCTCGCAGGCCTGATGTCCAAACTCATACACTGATACATGCATTCCTGTAGAGACGCACTCTAAAGCACATAACAGATAAGTGAGAGCCAAAACACCCCTATGTTGGGGTAGGGTTTCCCTGTCCTATTTTGTCAGGAACTAGGGTTTCACTACGCACGCAGCGGTTTCAAACAACCTATAAACGGGTAAGCAACCTGTCCTAATTTGGAATGGTCACTATGGATCCGAATATGCACTAGGTCGAATGGTCAAAAAGGGTGCCCCGGTAAAACTGGGGTTTGTGTTCCCATACTGGCAGAGCCCACAGCCGATCAGCCTTATGGTCATGCCTTGACAAGACAAGCCTCCGGCAAACCGTTCGGGAATGGCATATGGCAAACACGGTGTCCTAGGCGCACCAATGCAAATGCAATGCAAAGAAACACACAAGTGTAATCAAAACCAGATATCATGAGTTCGAGTCAAGTCCTCTAAATCCCTAGCAGAGTCGCCAGAAACTGTAGACGTCCCCGAACGCCCCGGGAGGCTTAAGTCCCGTTCTGTTCATATTGGGGTCACTACAGTTCAAGGACTCAAATGTCACGGTTCTTAATCTTGAACCAAAGAGTCCAAATCCGGCAAATCGATTTTGAAAGCAGATTTTTTGAAAAGAAGTGCCAAACATGGACTGCTTTGCCAGATACAGAGTCGCCACCTAAATGTTTTTTTAATGGGAAATTTAGGAAACCCTGACTCGGTGCCAAAGGCCACGTGTCCGTCATCACCAAAGTTGCCTCGGCTCGGGAACTTGGGTACGATTGGGGAAGGTCACTTCGTGAGCACCCCCGCTCGCCCGGTAAAAGACTGGCCTCTACTAACCATGATATCTGATTTTGAAAGCATTGTGTGTTCTTATTCCGGTTATTAGCCTAGGTTACTATGTGATGCGCACAGCATACAAGTATAGACCGGGTCGCCTGAATTGGGACAAAACATTTCATGTTTATTTTTGAAAGATGGTTTGCTACCCGCAGGTAGGCTTAAAATGCAGATTTTGTCACCCTCGGGTGGGCTTAGAAAAGATGGTTTTGCCACTATCTAGTGGGCTTAAAACAAACATTTGATGAATTGTTCCAATCCAAATAACCCAACCTCCACCCACAGGCATTCAAGGCAGTTATATCACATAAGCACATAGCCTCATGGTAAGCATGCTATTCATGGCAGTCACTCACACGCATGCAAGGATGCTAAAGCATAAAACTCACCGAGTACTCCAAGCCAAAACAGAAGCTCATTAGAAATCATGCATGATCCTAATTATACAGAGATGCCTAATGCAACACATGCAACAATGCAATTATAGCAGGCTCGGCTATTCTAAACATGGCATATGGAATACTACAACTAACACGTATTCAATTTGGAATTGAAATACAAATGCAGTTTGTATGATGCGCCGAGCCCGGTGCGTGCAAAACAGATGAATGATGCAAACATGCTGTCATACTGTATGCTAATTGAAATATGCCCTAATCTAACCATCATAAGCGGGGAAATAAAAGGGAAGAAAGACGTGGGGTTGGAGACATATATCACACTCACGCACACTTATTACAATTATGCCCTCGCACAGAGGGTCCAAATAAATATACAGTCCCAAATGAAAGAATAATACAGTTCGAATAATACAGTCCACATAATATACAAATTCCTAATTAACTAAGAAAAACTGTAAACTGGCATGCAAGCCAGGGGCTGCCTTGATTCTGCTCCGGATGATGGAATGATGCATGTTTGGGCTGCTTTGCGCAGAAATCCACTGGAATGCCCCAATTAGCCTCTGTTTTGCAATGATTCTTGAAAAGCGCGCCAAGCCTCGGAAGACTGCTGATTCTTGGTATGCTGCAACAGAGAGCAGGAAAGGGGCATAGCAATGTATTTTCACAAATGTATGCATGTCTCGATCCTCGTACCACCAATCACACATCTCGATGCATGATGGCCGAGGAGCCGAATTGAGCAACTCAATATAGAATGAATGCATATGAATGCTACAACAAAACCTAACTCCATCATGGATAATCCGGAGCGTCGGTGACTTGGGAATTGAGACAGATTCCGTTACTCGGAGTACGAAACGCGCCTCGTTTCCCGTGCCTGTGCTAACTCCTATCCCGAACACGATGCAATATGCATGATATGCGTGAAATGCAACTAAGATACAATCCTAACATACACAATGTTATGGAATGGCATACACGCTACACGAGGTGATACACAACCAAGCATACACAATGCTAAGGATGAAATGGTATACGCGATGCAATATGGGCTTACACCAACATGAGAGAGCCTCAGCCACACTCACATAAGAGGCCATCAGATGAAAACAAGACACCTCGAAATGCGTGCATGCGTACACGCAAATCGAGGACGGACCCTCGGGCACCGAAATGCCACTCTAATGGGACATGGCAAAGACATGGAATATGATGTGCACACATGCAAAAATCAGTAGCAAAATGAGGGGAAAACAGTCCCGAAACATGGCAAAAGTGCACCCGATGCACGAAATCACTCCCGAAATGCAAAACTAGGCACATGAGATGGCTTAAAGCTATACAAAACATGCATAATTTGAAGATGAAGTGAAAAATAAGAAGCAAGGAAACCCCAAAATAAGAATTTTTACAGTACAAAACATAGCCAAACAGCAAACACAAGTAGGGCTAAAATGGCATACAAAAATGGCTCCGCAAGGGAGGCAATGAGGCAAGTGATAGATGAAAAGACCAAAAAGAAAAATACCCTTCTACAACACTTAAGAGGGACCAAAAATATGAACATTTACAGTTTATGACATCCCCCAAATCAGTATGCAAGCATGCTCAAAATGCAATGCAAGATTGAGGCCACAAGATGGTATAACATGAAGTAGGCAAAATATACACCAAACAGCCAAGGACCCTTAATGAAACATGACAAGGGGGTCAAAATATGGCAACTTTCAGTTCTGATCATGGCCGAAAACAGAAGCTAGACAAGCCTAAAAAAGCATGCAAAAACAGGGACCAAAGAGGGGTGATGAATCAAGTGGTACATGGAGGTCCCAAAAAAAGTTGAGCCCTTCTACAATGTTGTAGAGGGGCTCAAAATAGACCTATTTTCAGTTTATATCAGGCCCCAAAACAGATTACACACATGCTAAAAATACCATGCAAGATATTGGCATACAAGAGGGTATTGAAACAAGTGCCAAATGGGGGGCTCAAACAGGGTTGAGCCCTTCAACAAACATGAATAATGGCTCAAGAAAATGACCCTTTCAGTTAGGGTCGGAGCCCAAAACAGCAAGCAAAGAGGCTAGAAAAATGGTGCAAAATTGAGCTACAAAAGGGGAAAAATGGCTTACCCTTGAAGACCAATGCTTTTGTTGCTTCTTGGCTTGAGTTTGCTGCCTCTTAGCTGCTGGAAATCCTCTCCTTGCTGCTGGAAAATGGAGTGGTGGTGGTGGTGGTGGTGGTGGTGGTGCTTGGTAGTGATGAAGAAATGGTGCCAAACTTGAGAGAATGAGAGAGATAGAGGGAGATAGAGTATGTATGAGCTCTAAGGAATTTTTCCAACCTTTTTCTTAGAGCTGGGAGGCCAGCTATATGGACAAGAATGGGGGAGAAACGGAGGGAAAAAAGTGGAGGGAAATGGGTTAAGTTTTCCCTCCAAAAGAGCTCCCTCCGGATACAACTTTTTGGAGGGAAAAGAGCACACAGCTAGAACATACACACACTGAGGATGCTGGCCGGCCATGTATCTTGGTTGCAGGTGGCCGGCCGGCCACCCCCCATGGCCGGCCGGCCAAGGGTCAAAAAGCTCAAGTGGATTTTCTGGCCGGCCACCCAATATTGGTGTCCTCCCAGGTCTTCTCATCACAACCTTGTGGTTCAAAATTGGCAACTCTAAAACAGGAGAGAGAAGAAGCCAAAATTCAAAGGGGTTCAAAAGGTTCAGGTCAAATTTCTGGCCGGCCATATGATATTAGGGTCCTCCCAAGTGTGTACAACACAAATACGGGGTTTGGAGTTGAAGAAAGTAGCCCTAGGGTGGTCAACATTGGCCCGGAAGTGAAAAAAACTAGCGCCGGAGGGCGCCGGAGGGATATAACTGGTTGCTGAGACAATTGCTGGCCTCCCACCCTTCAGTGACCTTCTTGGTGATAAAACAGAGGTACCTGCCAAAATTGAACGAAAACCGATGCAAAACGAATGCTCGGGGGCCAAAACACGCAGTCCGGGGTCCCGAAAACAGGCTGTTAAGTACCGAAAGTAGCATTCGACCACGAAGTGGGTCTCCCAGACCCCAGTGTCCCTCAACAGGGAGTAAATGAGATGCATGCCAAAAACCGGAGCAGTCGGAGATGGTTAGGCGGTCCCGAACCGAGGCACACGGCCTGACGGCTCCAAAAACTGGGAACCGGGCTCCGAAATGGGCAAAAGAGCCTACGGCCACGAAATATAGCCCACGGCCACTGAGAGATGGTCTACGGGACCTCTCCCTTCCCTTAGGAAAAGAAACAGAGAAAACTGAGTCTGGTTCGCAGACCGAGGCAAGGTACAGAAGAGGGTTCGGAAGTCCAGAGGCAGGGCTCACGGCCGCGACTCTGAGACTTCTGAACGAGCACAATATGCAACATCACCGAGTGCTCAATCGGTGACGTCTGAGTCTTAAGGTCGGTCAAAAATGGGGTGTCTACACCAAGTAAATGAAAATATCTTTGTAGAAAAGCTAAATCTTCAACCACTCCTACTACCAGTTCTAATCTGGTTGATGTCCTAATTCAGCAATTTAATGAGCATGAGGTAGATGAGAATGTTTGTCCAGTAACTGTAAGCCCTTTTCCTAGTACTAATGATGAGTTTGAATCCCAAATTCCCAGTACTTACACGGATATGGATACTAGTTTTGTTACAAGGGTGTTTGTGGCTGGCCCTAAGCAGCCACACATGTCATGTTGATTTTGAGCTGGAATTATCAGGGGATGGGACGACCCCTGACAATCCAGATCCTCCGAGGGTTATGCCATACCCATCGTCCTGCTATAATCTTCTTAATGGAGACTAAAAATAAACAACCCAAGCTAGAAAGAATTAGAAGAAGCTTAGGTTATCCTCATACTAGCTATGTGGATCCAGTGGGTGTTTCTGGGGGATTATCGCTGTGGTGAAGGGATATAGAGTGAATCTACAAGTCCGTTACAAGTCTACAAATCTCTTTAAGTGTTTTGTTACCTTGGGAATAGTTCTTGATGGGTGGATGGCAACCTTTGTCTTTGCCCCTCCTAGATGGCCTGATAGGAAAAAATTTTGGTAGTACCTCAAATCCTTAGTTGTTGAGAATTGTTATCCTTGGGTCTGTTTAAGGGATTTTAATGAGGTTGGAAGCATGAATGAGAAGCACAGAGTAGTGGGATGCAATCTCTCTAAAATTTAGCACTTTCAGGATTTGCTCTCAGAGTACGAGCTCATGGACCTAGAGTTTAAGGGTCATCAGTATATATGGACGAACAATCAAGCGGGTAGTCACAATATTCAAGAAAGGCTAGACAGAGCCTTAGTCTCGGTAGATTGGAGGCAAAAATTTCCCTATGCACAAGTTCTTCATGAAGTCTTAATTGGTTCTGACCATTGTCCCTTACTTCTTTAGTGTCATGTTCCTCTCAAAAAAACACCATGCTTGTTCAAATTTGAGTCTATGTAGACCACCAATCTGAGTTGTGTTGAAGTTATCAAGTCCAACTAGTTGCATTCTATAATGGGTTCCTCTATGTACAACTTAGTCCACAAACTCAAACCATGCCAACGTGGTCTTTCTTCTTGGAGCAAGACTGAGTTCGGGGATAATAGCATCAAGCTTACAACCCTTAAAGCTTAACTCTTGGCAATCCAAATGCTTCATTTTTCAGATGATAATTTGAGTCTTATCAAATCTTTGCAGGGTGAAATTGAGGAAGTTTTATTGCGAGAAGAGATGTTCCAACACCAACGGTCAAGGGTTAATTGGTTGACTTACGGGGACAAAAATTCTGCTTTCTTCCATGCTACAGTCACCCAACGCAGGCAAAGGATTCAGTTGGTCAAACTCCAAACAGCAACTGGGGAATGGATAGAATTAGATGAGGCTATCAATGGGCATTTATAGGACTGCTTCCAAAATCTCTATCAAGCTTTACCTAGTAGGGATTTGAGTGACGCCCTGGAGGTGGTTCACACTATAGTTACTGAGGATATGAATAGAGCTCTCACTAGATCAGTGGCTGATGATGAGACTAATGAGGCAACCTTCAAGCTTGGGGCTTCAATAGCCCCCGAACCCGATGGTTTTTTCTGGGATCTTCTATCATAAGCATTGCAAAGTGGTAGGAAATGATGTTTGTGCATCAGTTAAAAGCTTTTTCACTGGAGGATTTGTGCTCAGAGAGTTGAATCATACCAATCTAGTGCTCATTTCCAAAGCTGCTGCCCCAGTAAAACTCACACAATACCGGCCCATAAGTTTGTGTAACTTTTCCATGAAAATCATCGCCAAAGTGCTGGCTAACCGTTTGAAAGGCGTTCGTCGCAACCTTATCGCCCCTAATCAATCGGCATTTGTGTCAGGACAGTTGATCCAGGACAATATTTTAGTGGCTCATGAAGCTTTCCATTTCCTCAAACACAAGCGAGGAGGAAGAAGAGTGGATATTGCATTGAAACTTGACTTTAACAAGACATATGATAGAATCTAGTGGGATTTCCTGGAAGCAGTCCTTCATAAATTGGGTTTGATAGGCGTTGGATTCAGTGGGTTATGCAATGTGTCATTGCAGTTCAATTCCAATTTTTGCGAATGGGGCAAAGCAAGCATCTGTCTCTCCTTCTTGTGGTCTCCGACAAGGCGACCCTCTCTCCCCATACCTTTTTCTTCTTGTGGATGATGTTTTGTTTAAATTATTGCTTCGGAGCCTCCACATAAGAGATATCTCAGGCCTCAGAATGAGGGGCATTTGTCCTATTTTATCGCATCTATTCTTCGCTGATGATGCTATTCTTTTTCTTTAGGGCGACCAAAGAGAATGCCAATCTTTACTGGAAATTCTGAGAATCTAAAGTGAGGCATCGAGACAAGTCTTGAATTTCGATAAATCTGGTCTCATCTTCTCGGCAAATGCTAGCATGGCTATGAGGGGGACTCTTTGTTTGACTTTGGGGATTTCTTAGGCGGACCCGAATGCAAAGAACTTAGGTCTACCTTCTCTCTGAGGCAGATCCAAGGCTGATGCGTTTGGGTTTTTGATTGAGAGGGTGATATCCAAATTGCAAGGGTGGAAGAACAAGCTTCTCTCCCCTGCCAGGCGTGAAACTTTGATTAAGGCTGTAGCACAAGCTATCCCTTCATATGCCATGACCTGATTCTTTTTCCCTTAATGTTTCTATAACAAGTTGAATGCTTACATTCGGAATTTTTGGTGGAAGGGAGACCTGGAAAGTCAAGGAATTCATTGGGCTCAATGGGAATCCATGACAACTTCAAAAGTTGCTGGGGGTACGGGTTTTTGAGATTTTCAAGCTTTCAACTAAGCTATGCTGGCTCGCCAAGGTTAGAGACTGATTCAGAACCCTTCCTTCTACTGGGCCAGAATTTTCAAAGGCTTATATTTTCCTCACTCCAATTTCATGACAGCCGCTAGAGGATCTAGGCCTTCTTAGGCGTGGACAAGTTTGTTAAAAGACAGAGACTTACTTTAGAGGGGCACTAGATAGCAAATCCATAATGGGCAAGCTGTTAACTTTTGGGAGGATAAGTGGATACCATCGGCCCCTCGTTTCAAGATTTCAACTATCAAACCAATCAGTACATCCATCCATGTTGTGGCAGATGCTATTGACCAAAATCGAAAGAGTTAGAAAATGGAGGTTCTGAGGCAGGTCATTTCCCCGGAGGAACAATAGGCTATTAGTGTGATCCCTATTTCAATGGAAAACAAACCGGGCATGGTGGTGTGGCATCCATCCAAAACTGGTATTTTTTTAAAGTAAAATCAGGGTATGTTTTGGCTCGTTCCTGACAAGAAGAGGAACAACAGACTCATCCTTCAACTTCCTTCCAGCTTCTACATAACTTTTGGAAATAGATATGGCATCTCGATGTACCTCCCAAGCTTAAACATTTTTGGTGGAAAGCTTGCAAAAAAATTTTAGCTACCAAGGCCAACCTCTTCAAATGCAAATGTTCTACTTCTGGAATGTGTCCAACCTGTTGTTCAGCTCTAAAAATGGTGGAGCATTTGTTTTTTGACAGTCCTTGGACCCAAGCGGTGTGGTTTGGGAGCCAACTCAGTTTGCACATTGACAGGGGTATGATCAGCAATCTAGCAGTTTAGATGAGTCAACAGTTGGAGTTATTAGAGTCCCGACCCAGTTGGAGCCTTTTTTTAAGTTAGTTAATCATGACTGCTTGGCAAATTTGGAAGACTAAGAATGAATTTATCTTTAATCATACCCCAGTTAATCTACTGGAAACCATAGATCGTGCTGTCAATGCTTGGACGAAACACATACAGTTTCTGCGGAGCATTTCACCTAAGCAAACTAGTTCTCCTCTTCCATAGACCAGGCCTAACAGATGGAAACCTCCTTCTCCTGGCTTTCTGAAAGAAAATGTGATGCAGCTTTCTGCAAGCAGTCCAACAAAGCCTTCTCTGCCGTAGTCTTTCGTTACTCAACAGGGAAAATTACTAATCGCCACACTATCAACACCCATAGGCCCCGTTTGTTTTGGGCTATAGGAAGGGTATTGGGACTAGTAATACCAAGGTATTACTAATGCCCTTGTTTGTTTGCAGAGAAAGCCTTGGGACTATTAGTCCCTTGGTATTGCTAATACCCTTGGAAGGGGGATTGGTAAGGAGGAAGTAGAGATGGTATTAGAAAATAGTGAGGGGATTAGAAATTTTTTTATTTTTTATATATTGGGAATTTTTTTTAAATATAATGTTTAATTTTTTATATTTTTTTATTTGTTTTATTATTTTATATAAAAATAATTTAACAATTCCTCATTATTAATCCCCTCACTAATAATCCCCTCACTATTAATCCCCTCACTATCAATCCCCTTCATTCTATCTCCCAAAACAAACGGGGCCATAGGCCCAAGCGATTCGGTTGGCTTGTATTATGGCCAAACTGCACAACTGGAGGAATGTGATCATTGAGAATGACAATTTGCTAGCTGTCAAACTCCGTGTTTCTGAAAATGTGCCACCTTGGGATAGCTTGGCAGTTTTCTCTAACATTAGATGTATTTCCCAAGTTTGGAACATGTTTTTTTGCTGGACAAGGCGAACATCTAACCAAGTTGCACACTAGGTTGCCCATGCATGTGTACTATCACAATTAACTGTTAACTGGGTAGCTATACCCCCCCAGGAATTGAGTTGCTTGGCTCCCCTGGATGTTTTTCCTTCTACTTCTTAATATATATTCCTTTTCTGATCCCAAAAAAAAAAAAAAAGAGGAAAAAACTCAATCAATCTCACATGATTTGATGAAGTTCTTTGAGAGTGGATTTGGATTAAGTTCAACTCAAATGAAAAAAAAAATAATAATAATAATAATTGACATGGGTGGACCCATAAAGGACATGGCTCACCACTTATGGCCCAACCCATGATTCTCAATACTCTTGAAGCCCAATGTCACACCAAGCACCAATGACATCTAAACACTTGGCAAGCAAAGAGCCAGCCACATCAGCAGACAAAGATCCTGCAAAGTTATTGCACCACACATTAGCCATTAATGAGGCTCCCTGCAGCATTTATGGTGATAACCCCTCCCCGTCGGAGGGGAACTGCCTCACCATGAACAAGGCAAGCTAGAACATAGACTTTCGGCCAATGTGACAGGTCGGAAGGGACAAGGAAATGATTAGTAGAGGATATAAACGGGTTTCGAAGACAAGAAAAATGTTAAGTTTTCTCTATCACTAATCTATCTCTACATTCCATCCCTCTTTCTACCTTGCTCATCGGAGGGTTCACTGGGGGGCTCCCCGTCCCCCGTTGGACTCTTGTGCAGGTCTCTCCGTGGGCTTGGTATCTCGGGTACCAAGTTGGGAAGTGTGGATCAGACCGACCCGTTCCATCTGGAACACGCTGTATCATCAGTTGGCACCGTCTGTGGGAAGCTTTTGCTCCGCGCGCCAGTTGTGCTCATTGTCGCCGGAGACCCTTTCTCGATACCCCCTACCTACCACCCACCAAGGTGGATGGTCATAACTAGATCCATGGCTTCTCACCACAGTGTTGCCGACCATCGAGCCGACCCTCCTAATCCAAATAACCCACCGCAGTATTTCACAGAACTCATTAACAGCATCAACTGCTTAGCAGAGTAAAACCAAGCCCTGATCAATGCTTTGCTTCAGAGAGACCTTCACATCTCTCCTCCTCCACCTCAAGATATCCCATCCAACCAAGAACGAGCCCCGAGCCCACCTATCCAACAGCCCCACCCACCCAACTTGGAAGGTTTGCGACTCCCTCCCCCAGATATGAACCTGCCACTTCAGGCCCCACATCCATCAGTCCATGCACCCACCCCTGAGGGAGAGGCCAGTAGTGTCCAACTTCCGCTACATTCTGGTGGTGACAACGTTCCTCTCTGGGATGCAGAACTCCGAGCTATGAAACTCCAGCTTCAAGGAGTCATGCAGAACATACAAAATAAACCATCTACCACAGCCAATTCACCGTTCGTTGCCTCCATCAGGGACAAACCCTTACCTCCTAAGTTCAAAATGCCCTCACTTGACTCTTTCGACGGCACAACGGACCCGGTCGACCATTTGGAAACTTACAGGACCCTCATGGTCCTCCATGCATTCCCTGACGAGATCATGTGTCGGGCTTTCCCCGTCACACTTAAGGGGTCGGCTCGACTCGACTCTGGTTTAGTCAATTGCCAACAGACTCTGTCTCTACTTTCCAGCACCTAAGTGACTCATTTCTCAGCCATTTCATTGGTGCACAGCGCCAGCGGTGTCCTGCGACCCAACTCCTCAACATCCGACAGACCGAGGGGGAGTCGCTGCGCAGCTTCGTCACCCGTTTCAACACCGAAGCCCTGCAGGTAGTGGAAAACTACGACAAGGTCATCCTCACGGCCTTCATGGCCGGTCTATGATCATCTGATTTCCTTTTTTCCCTCTCCAAAAACCCCTCGACCTCCATGGCCACCCTACTTTCCAAAGCCCAAAAATACATGAACGCCGAAGATTCCCTAGCCGCCCGACAAGATCCTACAGCCAAAAACCCGACCCCTAGAGAGAAGAGGAAGGACTCTGAAACCAGAAACACCCAGTACACTCACCAAACACCTCAGTATACCGACCGACCTGCCCGAGCAGACCGGTCGGCGCCTACCCGACCGCCCGGCCGGTTCGAACGATACACACCCCTCAATTCTCCCATGGAACAAGTCCTGAACCAGATCCAATGAGATTATCCCCTAAAATGGCCCCAACCGTCCCGATTTCCTTCCAACCGGTGAGACCAGTCCAAATATTACCGCTTTTATCAAGACCACGGCCATAATACCGAGGACTGTGTTAATCTCAAAGACCAGGTCGAGGATTTGATACGTCAGGGACGTCTCAGTCGGTTCACGGCAGCCCGCCGTCAGCAAAGGCAAAAGACTGAACCCACCAGAAACAACCACCGGCGCACCCCTCCTTAACAACTCGCACAACCTAACCAAGGTCATGATAGGCCTCCACAGCAACCTCGGGCACAAGGCAACCTGCCCCCCCGGTCAGAGAAATCAGAGTTATTGCTGGCGGGCTTGCTTGTGAAGGACCATCCCACTCGGCTCAGCGGGCAGAACTCAGAAAAATAAGGCAGGGCTCAGATAAAGAAGTTGCCACATTGGACCGTCCTTTCAAACACCCTAAGCAGTGAATGAAGTCCATCACTTTTACGGAGGCCGACTGCACAAGCATCCGTTACCCCCATGACGACCCCCTCGTCATTTATGCCCTCCTCTCCAATTACAAAGTCAGACGGGTTCTCGTCGACAACGGTAGCTTTTCAGACATCATCTTCCTAAACGCCTATTGCCAACTCAAGGTCAGGGAAGAAAGTTTGTCCCCTCTCCAAACCCTACTAGTTGGCTTCACCGGAGACCGGGTGACCTCCATAGGCTCCATCGATCTTCCCATCACCATTGGAGAATACCCGCGGCAGACCACAAAGTTGCTCACTTTCCTCGTCGTCGACTGTCCCTCTGCTTACAACATTATCCTCGGCCGCACCGCCCTAAATGCTTTTCAAGCTATCACATCCACTTTCCACCTAGCCATAAAATTCCCTACCGACCTTGGGGTTGGCACTGTGAGGGGAGAACAGACCGTAGCCAGAGAATGTTACGTCGCTTCGCTTAAAGAAGTCAAGCTGAAGGAGGCTATGATCATTGAAGGACTTGACGTCCGAGACGAAGACGAGCTGGTCAGAGGGGAACCAGTGGAAGAGCTTGTCAAGGTCCTCATCGACGCTACCAACCCAACAAAAATTGCCAAGATCGGCAGCCAACTATCCTCCCAAGCCAAGGCCGACCTTACAGCCCTCTTGATTGAGCACAACGACGTGTTTGCCTGGACCCACTCCGACATGCCGGGTATTGATCCCTCCTTCATCACTCATTGTCTCAGCATTGAACCCCATTTCCAACCCTTCCGCCAGAAGAAGTGCATCTTTCACTCGGAACGCAATACTCTTATTGCTTCTGAAGTAGATAAGCTCTTTGAGGCACAGTTTATCAAAAACATGGACTATCCCAGATGGTTGTCAAATGTGGTCCTAGTCCATAAAAACAATAGTAAATGGCGACTCTGTGTCGACTACTCCGACCTCAACCGTGCTTGCCCCAAAGATAGTTATCCCCTTCCTCGCATAGATCTACTTGTCGATGCCACGGCCGGACATCAAAACTGACTGGGGGACCCGTCGGACCAGGAACACACCTTCTTCATAACTGACCGAGGGACTTACCACTATCGTGTCATGCCATTCGGGCTGAAAAACACTGGAGCAACTTACCAACGGTTAGTCAATGCCGTTTTTCATCACCAGATAGGTCGGAACATGGAAGTGTACGTCGACGATATGCTTGTCAAGAGAAAACTCTCCTCTGATCATCTGGCAGACCTGCGGGTGACCTTCGACACTCTGCGTAAGTATCGAATGAGGCTGAATCCAGAGAAATGCGCCTTCGGCGTCGGATCTGCGAAATTCCTGGGTTTCATAGTCAGTTAACGGGGTATCGAGGCTAACCCCGAAAAGATCAAGGCTCTGATAGAAATGCAGTCACTCAGAACAGTTAGAGAGGCTCAAAGGCTTACGGGCCGAGTGTAGACGTCCCCGAACACCCCGGGAGGGTTAAGTCCCGTTCCGTTCATATTGGGGTCACTACAGTTCAAGGACTCAAATGTCACGGTTCTTAATCTTGAACCAAAGAGTCCAAATCCGGCAAATCGATTTTGAAAACAGATTTTTTGAAAAGAAGTGCCAAACATGGACTGCTTTGCCAGATACAGAGTCGCCACCTAAATGTTTTTTAATGGGAAATTTAGGAAACCCTGACTCGGTGCCAAAGGCCACGTGTCCGTCATCACCAAAGTTGCCTCGGCTCGGGAACTTGGGTACGATTGGGGAAGGTCACTTCGTGAGCACCCCCGCTCGCCCGGTCAAAGACCGGCCTCTACTAACCATGATATCTATTTTTGAAAACATTGTGTGTTCTTATTCCGGTTATTAGCCTAGATTACTATGTGATGCGCACAGCATACAAGTATAGACTGAGTCGCCTGAATTGGAACAAAGCATTTCATGTTTGTTTGTTTGAAAATGGTTTGATGGTGCTACCCGCAGGTAGGCTAAGACGTGGATTTGCCACCCTCGGGTGGGCTTAGAAAATGTGGTTTTGCCACTATCTAGTGGGCTTAAAACAAACATTTGATGAATTGTTCCAATCCAAATAACCCAACCTTCACCCACAGGCATTCAAGGCAGTTATATCACATAAGCAGTTACCCTCATGGCAAGCATGCTATCATGGCTGTCACTCACACGCATGCAAGGATGCTAAAGCATAAAACTCACCGAGTACTCCAAGCCAAAACAAAAGCTCATTAGAAATCATGCATGATCCTAAATATGCTGAAATGCCTAATGCAACACATGCAAAAATACAAACTATAGCAGGCTCGGCTATCCTAAACATGGCATATGGAATGCTACAGCTATCATATATTCAACTTGGAATTGAAATACAAATGCAGTTAGTATGATGCGCCGAGCCCGGTGCATGCAAAACAGATGAATGAATGCAAACATGCTACCATACTGTATGCTAATTGAAATATGCCATAATCTAATCATCATAAAGCAGGTAAATAAAAGGGAAGAAAGACGTGGGATTGGAAGACATACATCACACTCATCCACACTTATTACAATTTTGCCCTCGCACAGAGGGTCCAAATAAATATACAGTCCCGAATAAAAGAATAGTACAGTCCAAATGATACAGTCCAAATAATGTACAAATTCCTAATTAATTTACAAATTAACTAAGAAAATAATAAACTGGCATGCAAGCCAGGGACTGCCTTGATTCTGATGGATGATGTATGTTTAGGCTGCCTTGCGCGAAAATCCACTGGGATGCCCCAATTAGCCTTTGTTTTGCAATTGTTCTTGGAAAGCGCGCCAAGCCTCGGAAGACTGCTGATTCTTGATTTTGCTACAACAGAGAGCAGGAAAGGGGCATAGCAATGTATCTTCACAAATGTATGCATGCCTCGATCCTCGTGTCACCAATCACGCATCTCGATGCATGATGGCCGAGGAGTCGATTTGCACAATTCAATATGGAATGAATGCATATGAAAACACAACAAAACCTAACTCCATCAGATGATCCGGAGTGTCGGTGACTAGGGAATTGAGAGACGTTCCATCACTCGGAGTACGGAATGCACCTCGTTTCCCGTGCTCGGACTAACTCCTATCCCGAACACAATGCAATATGCATGACATGCATGAATGCAACTAAGATACAACCTAACATGCACAATGTTATGAAATGGCATACGCAATGCATAATATACAACCTAGCATACACAATGCTATGGAATGAAATGGCATACGCAATGCATAATGGACTTACACTAACATGAGTGGGCCTCAGCCACACTCACACAAGAGGCCATTAGATGAAAATGAGACAACTCGAGATGCGTGCACGCGTGCACGCAAACCGAGGACCGAACCTACGGCACGAAATGCCACTCTAACAAGACATGGCAACACATGGGATATGATATGCAAACATGCAAAAATCAGAGGTAAAATGAGATGCAAAACAGCCCCGAAACCCGGTAAAATGAAACCCGATGCATGAAACGAGTCCCGAAACACGGGTTTTGGCGCATGAAATGGCCTATAACTATACAATGCATACATAATTTGAACATGAAATGAAAATAAAGAAGCAAGGAAGCCCTGAGACAAGCATTTTTACAGTTTAGAGTGAGGCCAAACAGTGGGCCCAAGTAGGGCTAAAATAGCATACAAAAATGGCCCTAAAAGCAAGATAATGAAGCAAGTGGTAGATGTAAAGCCCAAACAGAAAAAGACCCTTCTACAATGTTGAATAAGGGCCTAAAATATGACCACTTACAGTTTATGGAAAACCCCAAAACAATATACAAATATGCTCAAAATGTCATGCAAGATAGGGCCCAAAAGAGGATTAAACACAAAGTATACAAAATATGCATCAAACAGCCGAAGACCCTCAATGAGACATGGAGAGGGGGTAAAAATAAGACCCTTTTCAGTTCTGATCAGGGTCGAAAAACAGAGACACAATAGGCTAATAAATCATGCAAAAATGGGGACCAAAGAGGGGTTCAATGGCAAGTGACACATGGAGGTCCCAAACAAGGATGATCCCTTCTTCAATGTTGAAGAAGGGCTCAAAATAATCCTATTCATAGTTTACATAAGAGCTCAAAAAAGACCACACATAGGCTAAAAATATCATGCAAAAATATGGCATCCAAGAGGGGTAATGAAGCAAGTGCAACAAGGGGTCCCAAACAGTGAAGGACCCTTAATGGAGAGATGAAAAGGAGCTCAAAAAAATGACATTTTCAGTTATGGCCGGAGCTCAAAACAGCAAGCCAAAAGGCCTAAGAAATGTTGCAAAAATGAGCTAGAAAAGAGGGAAATGGCACTCACCCTTGTAGACCAATCTTCGGTTGCTTCTTGGACTGAGAAATGGTGCCTCTTTGCCTCTGAAAAACTCCCCAAGCTGTTGGAAATGGAGTGGTGGTGGTGGTGCTAGGTGGTGGTATAGAAAGGGGTAGGAACTTGGATGATTTTGGTCTTGAAATGGAAGGAGAAGGGAGGGGTGTGTATGCAAGCTCCAAGAGTGAATTTTCCAACCCTAAAACCAGGTTTTGAGAGGTGGTTATATGGACAAATGAGAGGGAGAAAGAGGGGGGAAAATGGGAGGGAAAGTGAGCCAAGTTTCCCTCCAAAAAAAGCCCCCCCCCCCCCCCCCGGATTGCAGAATCTGGAGGGGAAAAGTTGCATTTCTGCAGTGTACTCCCTGTAAGGAAGCTGGCCGGCCAACTTTTGGAGCTGCAGGTGGCCGGCCGACCACCCCCCATGGCCGGCCGGCCAAGGGTCAAAAAGGCCAAGAAAGATTAATGGCCGGCCATGCCAAAAAGAGGGCCTCCCAAGTGTACTCAACACAGCCATGTGATCAAAAATTGGCAACTGTGAACCAGGAGAGAGAACAAGCCACTTTTCAAAGGGGTTCAAAAGGGTCAATTGGAATTACTGGCCGGCCATGTGATATTTGTGTCCTCCCAGGTGTGTACATCACAAATATGGGGGTTAGGGTTGAGGAAAGTGGCCCTAGGGTGGTCAACATTGGCTTTGAAGTGAGAAAAACGGGCGTCGGAGGGTGAAAATGGAATATAACTGGTTGCTAAAACAATTGCTGGCCTCCCACCCTTCTATGACCTTCCTGGTGATGAAACAGAGGTCCCTGCCAAAAATGAACGAAAACCGATGCAAAATGAAGGTTCGGGGGCCGAAACGCGTAGTCCGAGGCCCCGAAAATCGACTGTTAAGCACCGGGAGTGGTATTCGACCACGAAGTTGGTCTCTCGGACCTCAGTGTCCCTTAAAAGGGAGTAAATAAGATGCATGCCAAAAACCGGAGCAAACGGAGGTAGTTAGGCGGTCCCGAACCGAGGCACACGGCCTGACGGCTCCGAAAACCGGGAACCAGGCTCCGAAATGGGCAAAATGGCCTACGACCACGAAATGTAGCCCACGGCCACCGAGAGATGGTCTACAAGACCTCTCCCTCCCTCTGGGAAAAGAAACAGAGAAAACCGAGTCTGGTTCGCAAACCGAGGCAAGGCACAGAAGAGGGTTCGGAAGTCCGGAGGCAGGGCTCAGGGCCGAGACTCTGAGACTTCTGAACGAGCACAATATGCAACATCACCGAGCGCTCAATCGGTGACGTCTGAGTCTTAAGGTCGGTCAAAAATGGGGTGTCTACAGTTGCCCCTCTTTGACAGAACTCGAAAGTCAAGAAATGACGGGAGTGAATGTCAAAGCCTAGAGACGACCCATTTTTGACAAGGCCGAAGACTTAGACAATCATACAAGATACACAGAGATATGCCCGCAGGCGTGCCCGCAGGCGAGGGGGCAAAATGCAAATGGATATGCACAGGGCCAGATGTAACTTAAAAGATCATACAAATGCAGCAAGCTGTAATGAAGCAAGTATTCGCAAATAGATGCAACTGTTTTAAGCAAGAATGCAAAGTAACAACTACATTTCATGCAGTTAAGAGTGAGGAGAATTTATTCGATTCTCGTCGCGTCTCACACGGAAAAGATACGATACCTGCGCGATTCGTCTGGTCACACCAGCTTTGAATGAACCGTACATACAATATCGTGCCTGCGAAAGAGAGAAACTCAACAAGCACAACATGTTTAGCAAGATATATCCAATGTGATATCGAAAGTTCGACAAAAACGATGTCGGTGAGTGAATGCATCGCAGTGCGAGAAAGGAGTGTGCGTGACAACGCAAGCTTAAACACAGAGGCATGGTGATATCAAGAAAATGTGCATGACAATGCAAGTTATGTGCATGATAATGCAGAACGAGCATAAATTACGGTGCACGTTTGTTACGAAACAACGAGCAAGGAAACGCGCGTTTCGGTGAAGGCGACTCGATCGTGGCCTCTGGTTCACCCCCCGGAGGGGTTACAACACGTTCAAAAAGGATACACCTTGATTTCGATGAGTAATGATGAGTCACATGTCAGAAGTTGAGGCTGAAGTTCCGGCGGAGCGGTTTCGCGACAGGACGTGCACTTCTCTTGTACTTTTTCAGGTCCCGGGAACTCCAATCTTCCTCAAAATTTGCAGAGAGCTAGGTGAGCATGTGGGGAACACCACCGGCCAGTTTCTTTCCCCTGGGGAGGCCACCGGCCAGGTTTCAAAAAGAGAATGGCCGGCCATCCAGAAAAGGTGGCCGGCCGGCCACCTGCCCACATCCGTCGGTAATTTTGTCTTTTCACCCTCTTTTCTTTAAATCTACTTGCCCAAACACTTTGAGCTCATAACTTCAGGTCCGAAATCATCTTCTCCTCCCTCCCAAACCATTTTCCTCTCCAGATCTAAGCTCTATACGCGTTTTTCAACCCCCCACGCAAGTTGTTTTCGTGAAAACTTTCAGTTTTAAACACTTTGAACCGATTAAATTTTGATTTCGGGGCTTCTTTTCTCATTTTCGCCACTTGAGGTAAGTTTGTCTCAATATTTGGAAGATTTTCTCGGGGGTTGACTTTTCATTTCCCGAGAGTTGACTTTTGTTGACTTTTTCCAATTTTGGCTCATTTTTGCTCCTTTTTGCAGATTTTCTGAAATGGCCAGTCATTTTCCTCACGGCGGAGGTCCTTCGGGTGCCGGGGATGATTTTGATGTCATGACTCTGCCTCCGAGCGTTCGACCCTTCGTTCCCGAGAGGTACGCCCCGCTGGCACACGTTTTTCCGCGGGCCGTTTTTCGTTACTTCACTGACTTTAATGAGCGAGCACCCGGAGATCTGCTTCTGTGGGAGCCAGAGTATCACCTCTCCCACGAGGCACGAGAGGTATTTACTTCGTTTTTTACCTTTTCTGCAACATATTCCGTGTTTTTCATGCACTTCGCGTTTACATTCTGAACACACGGTTTAATCACTTGAGTTTCTGAACACTTAGTCCATAAATTGATTGTGAACGCACGGCACACACTGATTGAGAGTTGAACACGCAGCCCGAACACTGATTTTCTGAACACACAGTTCGAATTGAAGGTGAACACACGGCACACACTGATTGAGAGTTGAACACGCAGCCCAAACACCGATTTTCTGAACACACAGTCCGAATTGAAGGTGAACACACGACACACACTGATTGAGGGTTGAACACGTAGCCCTATCTCGGATTTTCTGAACGCACAGCCCAAATTGAAGGTGAACACGCAGCACACACTGATTGAGAATAGAACACGCAGCCCTAACTCGGATCTTCTGAACACACAGCCCAAATTGAAGGTGAACACGCAGCACACACTGATGTAGAGTAGAACACACAGCCCTAACTCGGATCTTCTGAACACACAGCCCAAATTGAAGGTGAACATGCAGCACACACTGATTGAGAATAGAACACGCAGCTCTAACTCGGATTTTCTGAACACACAGCCCAAATTGAAGGTGAACACGCAGCACACACTGATTGAGAATAGAACACGCAGCCCTAACACTGATTTTCTGAACGCACAGCCCAAATTGAAGGTGAACACGCAGCACACACTGATTGAGAGTAGAACACGCAACCCTAACTCGGATTTTCTGAACACTCAGCCCAAATTGAAGGTGAACACGCAGCACACACTGATTGAGAGTAGAACACGCAGCCCTAACTCGGATTTTCTGAACACTCAGCCCAAATTGAAGGTGAACACGCAGCACACACTGATTGAGAGTAGAACACGCAGCCTTAACTCGGATTTTCTGAACACTCAGCCCAAATTGAAGGTGAACACGCAGCACACACTGATTGAGAGTAGAACACGCAGCCCTAATTCGGATTTTCTGAACACTCAGCCCAAATTGAAGGTGAACACGCAGCACACACTGATTTAGAGTAGAACACGCAGCCCTAACTCGGATTTTCTGAACACACAGCCCAAATTGAAGGTGAACACGCAGCAAACGCTGATTTAGAGTAGAACACGCAGCCCTATTTGAAGGTGAACACGCAGCACACACTGATTTCAAGTAGAACACACAGTTCGCTTACTTTACTTCGCACGCAGCCTATTTACTTGCACACAGCTCATTCATTTTATACTGACACATGTATTCATTCTGAATGCAGGTTGGTTCTCGCACTGTGCGGGGATACGGCTCCACCGCTGCTAGAGATTGGTATGCTGAGCTTCCGGAGGCTGTCCGGGATTTAGTTGATTTGGCAGGGTTCGGGGCCTTCTGCGCTGGGTTATCGCGTTGTCCTGCCAGGAGGACACTGATGGCAGCTTTGGTAGAGAGATGGTGGGACACCACCAACTCCTTTCATTTTTCCGCCACTGGGGATTTGACTATGACCCCGCTGGATTTTGCTGTATTGACCGGCCTGGACATAGGAGGTTGGCCCATTCCTTACGACGAGGACATGGGCGAATGGGAGGCCGCTTGGATACATTTGCTGGGGGTCCGCCCGCCTGTGGATAGAGCTTCAGGGAGAGTCCGATACACCTGGTTCTCTTCCCATTTTCGGAGGGAGGGGATGGAGCCCGAGACTCCTGAGAAGGCAGAGCAATATGCCCATGGTTTTCTTATGTTCCTCTTCGAGACTACTCTGTTCGCCGATAGAGGGAACACGGTTGGGTTGTATCTGTTGAGCGCTCTGGTGGACCTATCACAGGTCAGCCGGTATGACTGGGGTGGTGCCGGCTTGGCTACCCTTTACTGCTACATGAGCGCGACCTCCCCGCGGGCAGGGAGACTTACTTGGCGGTTATTGGAGAGCCTGGGAGATACTTTCTGCCCTCTTGATTTACATTTCTGCTCCTCATTACTTGTACATTGCACACACAACGCACTTTACACTCTATATTCTGCCCTCAGCACTTTGTATTTACATTCTGCACTGCTTTCCTCAGTTATGGGTCTACGTATATTTCCCGACGTTAGCCCCAAAGTTGGTGGTGGCAGGGCCCCTCATGACCCCGTACTCACTGGTATTCGAGGGCCAGCACCGGCCGAGACCCCGAGAGACTCTCTTTTATCTACGGCGGTATTTCGATACTGTGCGGACGACGGAGGTATTTCAGAACTCTCAGTCCCTTCCGTTTTCATCTTTGATCTGCCCTGTATATTCCCGATTTTTTATTGGTTTGTGCACTGATTATCCGCAGATTACATGGCAGCCCTGGGCGCCCTTGGGTGATGGTTTCCGATTTCAGTATGCCGGAGGATCGGGCACCTCCCAGTACAGGATCCTGCTCGAAGGACCGGTTGGTAGAGCATGGTTTCTGGGGGAACGCTTTTTGCGTCAGGTATGGGGGTACACTTCTCAGGACCCTCCCGCAGCACCCCCAGTCAGTATGCGGACTGCTGATAGGCTCTCTTCCCAGGATGTTGTTAGTGCTATGCTGGGCACTGATGCTTTGCTATATCTTAAGGAGGGGGACTATGCCACTTATCGCCACGTGTATCTGATGCCTCCCTTGACGGCAGTGCGTACTCCGTCACTGAGGCCTGCTGGTGTGCCATCTTCGAGTCAGGCTCGTGCTACAGATATCCCTTCCTCCAGCAGGGCTGGTACGTCTAGAGGTGGGGGTGGGTCGATTCCCCCGATCCCTCCGACTCTTCATCATCCTGGGTGGCCAGACATGCCGACCGAGTTGACGAGTTGGCGATTTGGGGCTCCTTACCAGGTCTCGCTAGAGCCTCCCCTTCCTGACCATAGATATGTCAGAGATCCTGATTCACCACCGGTATGCTTTACAGCTTTGATTTATCAGTCGGATACTTGGATATTCATTCCTTTACTGATAGTTTTGCATTTGTATCTACAGCCTCCTATTGAGTACGTGGATGAGATGCTCGGAGTGATGGCCGCATTTGAGGGCATGATCCTGCGGAGGGAGGCACAGCTGGCCATTATGGGTGTGCAGGTACTGTTCATCTTTCTTGCATTTATCATATTTCTGATGACACGCTGGTTTTGAACAATCTACTGCATTGATAGGCTGTTTGTGTAGAACACATCTGACACACACCCCACTCACATATTGTACTTGCATCTGATTTTCATATTTGAACTGATGTATTGAACTCTTCACTTTCAGATGCCTCCTGTATATGCTCCGCCGCGGGCCGGGCCACCCAGGCCTTCTCAGGGAGGTCGATCGTCTGGACCTTTTCGAGGCGCTGGGCCATCTGGGCCCTTTCGAGGAGCTGGGCCATCCAGGCCTTTTCGGGGAGCTGGGCCATCCAGGCCTTTCCGGGGAGCTCGAGGAGGGTCCTCTCGCAGACGCAGGGCACATATTATAGAGGCAGAGCCCGATGAGGATGAGGAGGAGGAGGTTGCAGACCGTCAGTCGGAAACATCCGCTGAGGAGGGGGATTCCGGTCTTGGTTCCGGGAGTGGAGGCAAGGCTGAGGGGGATCCTGAGGATGACAGCTCCGACCCGGATGATGATGGTGGTGCAGAGGTTGCCTCGCAGAAGAGAATGAGGAGGGCCCCTCATTCCCGCTCCCGAGGGTATTGATGCTGCTGTTTCCTGCTTTATTTTCCTTTTTGCTAGTAGTTTGTAGCACTTTGCATATTGTTAGGCAGTTTTATTTTATGTAAAACTTGTACCTTTATTTGTAAAAGGAAATATGATGGGGTGAAACAGCTTTTGAAAAAAGTGTTGTATTTTTATACTCTCAGCATCGCATCGCATCATTTTGTACAAAAATGGGATTGAATGGAAATGTGCACTGTGTATTTACCGGGTCAGGTAATGAACCGACGCAACAGATCAAACAACTTGACTCACTAAGAAATAACATAATCTTAGCAAGTTTACAACTCGATAAGCAAAACACAACAATGTTAACGACTCGATAAACAAGACTTAACAAAATTGTGTAAACAAAGAGTAACAACTCAAAACACAAAATACGACAGCTTGACAAAACTTACAACTCGATAAACAAAACGACAACTCGATAAGCAAAAAAATTACAACTCGACAAAGTGTAATCTGGACGATCTGGGCAACGGAACGCATCCGAATCAGAGGGAAATGGAGGCCTTCGATACATCCGATGCTTGGAAATGCCTGGAACTTTCCTCTGGAGAGCAAAACAGGACCAAAGGCATACATTGGAGCATGGCCGGCCACTTTTTGGAGCTAGCCGGCCAGTTTTTTGTATTTGAGGGGAGAAATGTGGCCGGCCAGCTAGAAAAGGTGGCCGGCCGGCCACTTATCTCAGCAGCCGTCAAATTTTTGACACGTGTCCCCCAAATAGTGTCCCATCCTCTATAAAGGCTCCAACTTCGGGACTCATTCATTTCATCACTGCGTTGCACAAAAAATGGAGGCATTTCTCATAGAAAACCTCACATCTTGGATCTCTTCTCTAGATGGCTCGGAAAAGTTGAATTTCCGAGGTTTCGGATTGAATGCACTATTCCCACTGAGCCACACTCCGCTGCACTTTCCCTTTCTTCATGCCGCGGCGAGGTTTTGGAACCCAGTAACGCATGTTTTCAGCTTTGGCGGGCAAGAGGTATGTCCAACTTTCGAAGATTTTCAGGTTTTGATGGAATCTGAACGCTGTGAAGAAATTCTGCCTCAATTTCGCTTTGGCCACGCCCAAGCTTTAGGGGAAATGTGTGGGCTCACCATGCATGATGCTCGGTCTCCGATCTGTAACGGGGAACTGGACGTTCTCGGCTTGATCCATCACTTTTCTGATGCTGGTGATCGCGGCAACCATTATTGGCAAGGCTTTCGGCAACACGCCCTTTGCTTGTGTATGCTATCCCACTTTCTGCTCACTTCAGATTTGGTGGATCTAGCATCCGTCTGGTTGAAGTTGCTCACGGTTTGAGAGAAGGAAAGAGCTGTATTGCTATGACACTGGCCGAGACGCTGATGGGTTTGGATGCTTTCTATCGCCGGGAGACGACCAGATTGCAGGGAGTCCACTACTGCTACAGGTAATGTTTCCCACCAATCTCGCATATATATTCGCTCACATCACTCGGCCCTCAGGCTCAGTTTTTCTCACAAAACCCTTTTCTTACTTTTCTCTCATCGCACATCTCTCTATTCTTTATTCTCTCATTTTTCATCCCCCCCCAGGTATGGTTGATGGATAAATTGCAGGTTGTGGACTCTTGTCCAGCCTACTCAGCCCGCGGCTACTTCTTTCGTCAACGCTTAGTTGATGCCCCTGATGAAAGGTGGTGGTTCAACTGGATGTGCAACTTGTCTGCAGATCGCATTGCTTGGCGCTGCCCTTGGCTCAATCTCCCAGCAATGGGTTATAGCATGTCCCGGCTGATCAGGATTCAGTTGATTGGTCTGACCCACTGTGTATTCTACTTTCCGTTCCGGTTCCTGCGTCAGTTTGGTCATGATCAGACTTGCCCACCAGAGGGGATTGAGTATCCGGCTGCATTCCCGGTCCGAGGCACACAACTTGCCCGGTATGCCACGGCATGGAGGACTAGAGAACTCCTGGCCCCCGCCCCTACCTTCAACTGCACTTTGTCTGACGAGTGTTGGGATTGGCTCAATGACGAGGCACAGACTGGGCCCATCTTGGCATTAGAGGCTTCAACTAGCTCTGGGAGGGGGCGCAGGGACACCTGACTTGACTATGCCCCAGATTTATTGCTTTATTAGTACTTTCAAGTTTTCATTATGAGTGTAATAAAAAGCAACTTCAATTGTATGCAAGAGTAGGAGAACTTTGTTTTGAAATCAATGAAATTGAAGGTTGTAGTACTGAAAATTTTCCGCTTTGGTCCAAAAATGGTCTTAGTTGTGAAAAGATTAATTTGAACAAAGTCAACTTTTATTAAAACTTTTCAAAACTATTTTCGATATGGATCAGAACTGGACACGCCTGAGATCTGTCACTGAGATGCACAACCCCGGATCCTAGCAACTGGAAAGTTTCCCCTAGTCTGAATGGTACTGCGGCATTGTGTGGCAACGGAAAGTTGCTCCTAGTCTGAATAGCACTGTACCGGAGATCACGATGAATGCTGATGGACAAAGATGACTGAGATGATCAATATGGACAAAGTTGATCGGGGAAAAGGTTGTGGCTGAACTTCAGAATGAAGCTGCCTACGTATCCCAAGGATGGGAATCAAGCCTTACGTAGTTCAGGCTCAGGTTCGCTCGGGTATTTTCACTCTCCTTTTGCGCTCTAACTTTTGCCAAGGCCGCCCTTTGCGGGTTTTCAACCTTGCGAGCTCAGTTTTTATGATTTCAAATTTTCTGTGCTCTGAGTTTTGCCTAGGTCGCCCTTTCGAGTTTTCGGCCTAGCGAGCCTCTCAGGGGTAATATTTCTTTAACTTGTCCATGTTGATCGGTTGGGAAAACTCTAAGCCATCTAGATCCATCAGAACCACAGCTCCACCTGACCAGATTGACTTGATGATGTAGGGACCAGTCCAATTGGGTTTGAACTTGCCCCTTAGGTCGTGGATGGGAGCCCGATTGTCCTTGAGCACCAAATCTCCTTCTTTTAAATTCCTGGACTTAACCTTCTTGTTGAAAGCCCGGGCAATTCTGCGTTGATAACCTTGGATATGGTACAGTGCTTTTAGCCTTCTCTCATCAAAGAGCATGAGTTCCTCAAATCTGCTCTGCTGCCAATCTGCTTCGGCTATTTGACACTCAGCCAATACTCGCAATGACGGAACCTCAATCTCGATAGGTAGAACGGCCTCCATCCCATAAACCAGAGAATACGGAGTCACCCCAGTAGAAGTTCTGATTGAAGTCCGGTAGCCCCACAGAGCAAACGGCAGCTTATCTGGCCAGTCCCGGTAGGTTTCCACCATCTTCTGTAGTATGTGCTTGATATTCTTGTTGGCGGCCTCAACCGCTCCGTTGGTTTGCGGCCGATAGGTAGACGACTTATGAAAAGCCACATTGTATTTTTTCCAACAAATCAATCACCTCCTTCTTGAAGTGGGAACCATTGTCTGAAATTATTTCGTTTGGGACTCCGTAGCGACAGATGATGTTATTTCTGATAAATTTTGCGACGTTCGAAGCCTTCAACACCGCATAAGATTGGGCCTCAACCCACTTTGTAAAATAATCTATCGCTACCAAGATGAACTCATGCCCATTCGACCCCTTTGGCGTAACTGCTCCAATTACATCAATTTCCCAGACTGAAAATGGCCATGGCGAAGTCATGTTGTACAGCTTTGACGGCGAAATGTTCATGCGATTTGCATGAATCTGACATTTGTGGCATCGCCGGACGAAACCAATACAATCCTCCTCCATGGTGGACCAGTAATAACCCTGTCTGAGGATCTTCCGTGCCAACATTACCCCATTCATGTGCGCACCACATTCTCCCCCGTGGATGGCTTCCATCAGACGCTTTGACTCCTCTGCATCAACACACAGTTTATGCATTCCCAGATGACCCCTTTTATACAGTTTACCCCCGCAGATGATGAACTGAACGGCCATTCTTCTGATTGCTCTCTTATCCTTGGCATTCACCCCTGGCGGGTATGCTTCTTTCTCCAAGAAGTTCCAGATGTTGTAATACCAGGGGTTTTCGTCCTGAACTTCATCTATAGCGGCAATCGACTCATAGGCAGGTGCAAATTTCTGGTCGATGATAACTGGACGCATCCGGACTCCACACGGGATGTCTATCATAGAAAATAGAGTTGCTAAAGAATCTGCGAACCTGTTGTTCTCTCTTAGTAGATGAGTAAAACTTAGCTTCTCAAACCGAGGAATTAGCAAATCCAAGGTCTGGTGATACATCATCATCTTTTTCTCTTTCACTTTCCAGTCTCCTTTAGCTTGAGACACAACAAGGTTCGAGTCCCCGATGATGTCCAACCGTCTTGCCCCTAATTCCAGGGCTGCTTCTAGACCAGCAATGCACGCCTCGTATTCTGCTTCATTGTTCGAGACTTTGAACCGGAGTTTGAAGGCTAGAGGGATACGGGAATTGTCGGGTGCTATCAGCAACACTCCTATCCCATACCCGTATTGATTGGATGCTCCGTCAAAGTACATCGTCCAAGCTTTGTCGTTGATGTGCAAAATAGCTTCATCTGGGAATAGGTACTCAACTGCTTCGCCCCCTTCCACTGGATGGTCGGCTAAAAACTCTGCCACTGCCCTTCTTTTGACCGACTTGCGTGTTACATACTTTAGATCAAATTCGGAGAGCAACAGCAACCAACGAGCTAGCCTACCCGTAAGTGCTGGCTTCTCGAAAAGATATTTGATGGGATCTAGTCGTGAAACCAACATTACAGAATGAGCTAACAGGTAGTGCCGCAGCTTCCTGGTAGCCCATACCAAGGCTAAGCAAGCCTTTTCCAGTGGAGTGTAGCGGGTTTCATATTCCAGCATCTTCTTGCTGAGATAGTAGATGGCTCTCTCCACCTTGTCTTCTGATTCTTGTGCGAGCATGCAGCCCATTGTAGTTTCAATTACTGACAGATACAAAATCAACGGTTTCCCTAGTTCTGGCGGTGACAACACGGGCGGGTTCTGTAAATATTCTTTAATCTGTTCAAATGCAGCTTGACATCGGCCGTCCCATTGGAATTTCTTGCCTTTCTTCAGGAGACCAAAAAGTGGTTCACAAGTTAAGGTTAATTTTGAGATAAACCGTCTTATGAATTGCACTTTACCCAGAAAGCCTCGCACCTCCTTTTCAGTCCTTGGTAGGGGCATTTCTAGGATGGCCTTGATTTTGGAAGGGTCGACTTCGATGCCTCTCTGTGTGATCAGAAACCCTAGCATTTTTCCCGCTATAACACCGAATGTACGTTTCTGAGGGTTTAGCCGCAACCGGAACTCCTTGATCCTTTGGAAGAACTTTTGCAAGGCGGTGTAGTGGCCCTCTCTTTCTTTGGACTTGACAATCATGTCGTCCACATACACCTCAACCTCTTTGTGGATCATGTCGTGTAATATTGTGGTCGCGGCCCGTTGATAAGTAGCTCCAGTGTTCTTCAACCCAAACGGCATTACCCTGTAGCAATACGTCCCCCACGAGGTGGTGAATGCAGTCTTTTCCCGGTCTTCTGGCGCCATCACTATCTGGTTGTAGCCTGAGAAGCCATCCATGGATGAGAGCAAAGCATGCCTTGCTGTGAAATCCACCAACTCATCGATATGCGGTAAGGGAAAGTCGTCCTTCGGACTAGCTCTGTTCAAATCCCTGAAATCCACACATACCCGGATCTTGCCATCTTTCTTCGCACCGGAACATGTTGGCCAACCAAGTCGGGTACTCTGATACCAGCAGGAAGCCTGCGTCGATTTGCTTGGTGACCTCTTCCTTAATCTTGAGAGCCCAATCCGGGCGGATCCTTCTGAGTTTCTGTTTGACAGGTCGGGCCTCGGGGTCAAGGGGATCCGATGCTGTACAATCTCAGGATCGATTCCAGGCATGTCTTCGTAGGACCACGCGAAAACATCTTTGAAATCTTTTAATAAAGCGACTAAGCGCTCGTGTTCCTCCGAGGACAACGTGGACCCGATCTGGACAGGACTATGGTATCCGGGTTATCATCCCCAGGATTACCAGACAGGACTGTGGTATCCGGGTTATCATCCCCAGGATTACCAGACTCAGACTCAGTCGAGCTGGAACCTGATTCCGACTCACAAGACTCAGTGGAATCAGATTCTGGCTCATTACCTGACCCGGTGTTGCTGGACAAAAATCCCTCCTCGTATTGCCAAGTGAGAGAGGGTACGATAGATGCATCCAAGATAGCTGCTGGTTAGCTCGCAGCCGTTTCATCCCCAATCATGGAAACCGCAAAGTTATCCCCCAAGCACTTATGGTCGATCGGAGGATCAGAAAGTAGACATGCCAGTGCTACCCCCATTTCAAATTCTGTGCCCTCAGCATCCTCTGCTTTACACTGCTCAACCTCGGCTGGTGGGTCTGTCTGCTCTGTGGCAACGTCATCCCCGGATAGTTGCAGGTCGAAGAAGATCTCGAAGCCTGACACGCGCTTCTTCTCCGCGTTTATCCACGGCTCTAGGAAGCCGCAAAATGGAAAGTCCTCCCCCTCCCGGACAAAGCGTCCGTTTAGGGTACCCTGGATGGGCCGATGCATTAATTCAAAAGGCTTCCCAGCCTGCTTTGCTTTGGCTCTTCCGACCATTTCTTTTCCCTTCCTCACCCAGTTCTCTTTGGTGGGCTGATAACCCAAGCCAAAGGTATGAGGGTTATGTGGCACTTCGGCCAATGCTGCGACGCCTTTTCGGCCGCTCCTTCCCAATCCCATCCCGGGGATGTGTTGTAGCTTGTTCATGAGGTAGACGGATTGAGCGCTGACGTACACCCCCTCATTCACAGCCATAATATTCTGCACTACCCGGGCCTCAGCCAAAGTGAACCCTGATAAGAACACGTCTTCTGTGCCATGCTCGATTTCTAGGACTGGCGTAGATACCTCCGGAGGCGGATGGATTGATGAGTTCCCGAACACAATGGCTACTCCCTTTCCATAGGGGTATTTCACCATCTGATATAGAGTGGAAGAGACTGCCTTCACTTGGTGCAACCACGGCCGCCCCAAGAGTAGGTTGAAGGTTGCGGGAACATCCAAGACATGAAATTCGATGTCGTGTTGTCCTGGACCAACCTTGGTTTGAATCTTGACAGTCCCCATCACTTCCCTGCTAGTATTATCATATGCTCTGATCACTTGAGTAGTTGGTGTGAAGTCCGCGGGCTTCAACCCAATTGCATACGCTGTTCTGGCTGGGCAGACATTGATGGCGGACCCGGTATCAACAAGTACCACCGGTATCCACTTGTCTCTACATTCCACGGAAACGTAGAGGGGTTTGTTATGATTTGTGCCCTCAGGCGGTAGTTCCTTGTCTGAAAAGGTTAATGCCGGGGAACCTCCTCCCGGAAAAACCAGCCCAACCAGCTGCTCTGGTGTAGTGTCTATAGAGAGTTTGGCCTTCTCCATGGCAGATAGGACGGCCTGTCTGTGCACCCTCGATGCCATAAGCAGTCCCCAGATGGAGATGTCTGGTTGTATCTTCTTTAATTGCTTGAGCACCGCTTCTTTTTCAATCTGTTTCTCTCTCTGTTTCTCAGCTTCTTTGTCTTTCCCAGACGCCTCAGGTTGGTCTAAGTGTTGGGGTTTGAAATACTGCCCACTTCTTGTCATATGAGCGACCTCGTCAATATACCAGGTATCATCTGGTTGGTTACCTCCCCAGTCTTCGTCTGTGTGGGCAAGACATAAGTCATCGTCTTCCCATTACATTCCGTCGGCAGCCGACAAACACCTGTCCGGCTCCGGTGTGATCGTACTCACAGCACCTTCAGTCTTCATGCCCGCAGCATTTCCTGTTCCCGTGCACACAGCACTCTCGACCCTCACATGGGCCTTAGCTTTTCTGATTCTCTCGGAATCCTCAAATCTTTGTTGCTCCAACTGCGTCAGTACAGCTGGTTGTTCGATATTCCCTGTATTTACAATCCCTAAATTCTGAGCGAAATTCTTAGTGCCGGCGCTCTCCGGCGGTGTATTCTGACTCTCGGCCCTTCCGGCCACCATTGATACTCTAGCCCCTGCTGGGCCCTGTTCTGGTTGGTATTCTACGACGTCTGGTTGATCATCTAACCATCCGGTAGCTTCTGCCGACTCCTCATATTCGAACCAGTTGATTGCTGCATCCGCTGATTCTTGGTCACTAAAGAACTGGAGGTTGGCAAAGTCCTCTCCCACAGCTGTTAGATCATCTGTTCCCCATTCAAATCTGTCCCCCTGAATCACACATAACTCTGCTCTTTCTGGCAACCCCATACTTAGCTCAGACTGGCCTACTGACTGGATGTATTCACTTGGATCATAGGCTCCTTCAGCAAGATTCCCAGACTGTTCAATCTCAGACTCAACAACCCCACTTTCCTCTGAAATCTGCCCTGTCCCATATTCGGTGGTCACCACCACTAGCTTAGATTGGGTTGTGGAGATGTCCATCATGCACAAGTCAGTGCAGACAGGAAGGATCACCTCCGGCTTAGGTAGGTGGGATGGGGTAATATAGATACTAGGATCGTAAGACACGACCCCAGTTTGGATGAAGTTGATTCTGTTGGGAGGAGGGGCTTGTTATGTGGTGGGAGGGGATTTGTTGTGACATTGGGTTTGTCGGGAGGCACGATCACCTGCTTGTCAATAAGATCCTGGATCTCATGACGCAATCTAAAGCAACGGTCGGTGTCGTGACCATGCTGTTGGTGATACGCGCAGTATTTTGCCGGGTCATGAGAGGGAGGGAGTGGGTTTGGCAGTGGCCTCAGCTCCAAGGGTGTCAAATGCTTCTTCCTGATTAACACCCCCAAAGCTTTGGACAGGGGCATATATAGGGGGGTGAAGGTTCTTTGGCCTCTGGGTTGATATTTAGTGTTTTGGGTACTGCTTCCAGATGCGCCAGAGAAAGGCGTGGCTGTTGTGGGTCTTGGGGGAGGGGGAGTGGTGGTGACCGTGCTCACTTCTGAAGCTCGTGCAGTTGCAGCGCCACTCGGGCCTGCGTTGTTGTTACGGTTGAAAGTCCTCCTAGGTTGCTCTCTATCCTGGTCGATCAGACCTTGTTTCATGGCATCCTCGATCTGTACCCCCATCTCGTGTAAATCTGAGAAAGTTGGAAAGGGGAGTACAATCATCTTCTGCATCAATTTCGGTTGGAGATTGCGCACAATCATCCTGATTTGATCTTTGTCTGTAGGCCTCAAAGTCATCATCGATGCCTTCGCTCTCCATCGAGTTACGAAATCTGAGAAAGTTTCTTTAGGGTCCTGCCTCGTCGTTTCGAGATCACGAGTCGTAATCTCGATCTGGGTATTGTATGAGTACTGTGCAACAAAGGCCTCAGCCATTTCGTCCCAGTTCCTTTTCACCTCATCCTCTAACTTCGCGTACCAGATGGCGCGACACCCGACAGGGTTCGGCCGAACAGTGAAAGCTTTTGCGGTCGGGTTAGACCCATTGGCCGCAGGATGTCTGAGAATAGCCGAAGATAGACCATGGGGTCGCCGGACCCGTCAAAGCGGTCAATTTGTGGCATCTTGAATCTGTCTGGCAATGTCACGGCCACATCGGTATATCCATCTTCGATGTCCGGAATGGCCTTCACTCCTTGTGATTTCTTGAAAAGCTTCTCCAGCTTGCTCAGTTTCAAAGCTGTATAGTCTATCTCGAACTCGAAGGGAGAGTCCGAATGGTTGGCAGGTGTATGGGTCTTGGACAGTTGAGGCGGAAGTGGGGGTGGAGCCGGCCCCGTTGGATGGTTCGTGTCCTCCTGAATATTCTGGACGTTGGGTAAGGTGTTCTGGGTGTTTGGTAGGGTATTCTGAACAGTAGGAGCCTGCTCGGGTAATAGGGGCCCTGGTGGAGGAGGAACCTGATGTGAAGCTGATGCTGCATTCTGCTGTTACAGCCTAGTAATGAGCTCGGCCTGCTGGGCCATGACTGTGGCCTGTTGCTTAGAAAATTCCGCTTGGCGGATGGCATCCTCCTGCATCTGTCTCATGCTCTCTTGCATTTGACGCATCATTTCCTCTATCCCGGCCATATTCTGTTGGTCCAACTGACTGACCGGTAAGTGTACCTCTATGGCGGAAACAGAAACCTCAACCTGACTGTTTGCTGCTAAAGTAACCCACTGCCCCGGTAATCCCTGCTCTGACACACTACGCCTTCTTGGCCTTCTTCTAACAATTGGGGGTAGAGAGTGGAACACTGGATGTCCGTCAACCAGATCCTCAGATCGATTGAGCCGACGACCTCTCGTCCACAGTGCTTGGGGAATATCTTCTGGGTTGGAAGCAATTGTGCTAAAAAACTGCCCTAGCAAAAGATAAATAAAGCAAAAAAGGAAATAAATAACCAGATAAACGGACAGCAAAACAGCTTAAATTAAATACACAACACACGGCTGGGCATAACAACACACGGCTGGTAAGCTGAATACATACTGTCCTCAAACACTGATCAATATCCCTGAATTACTGTCCCAAAAACTGAATCGGATACCCGCAGATAACTGATTCTCAAATACTGACTGATGCCCGCAGGCCTGATGTCCAAACTCATACACTGATACATGCATTCCTGTAGAGACGCACTCTAAAGCACATAACAGATAAGTGAGAGCCAAAACACCCCTATGTTGGGGTAGGGTTTCCCTGTCCTATTTTGTCAGGAACTAGGGTTTCACTACGCACGCAGCGGTTTCAAACAACCTATAAACGGGTAAGCAACCTGTCCTAATTTGGAATGGTCACTATGGATCCGAACATGCACTAGGTCGAATGGTCAAAAAGGGTGCCCCGGTAAAACCGGGGTTTGTGTTCCCATACTGGCAGAGCCCACAACCGGTCAGCCTTATGGTCATGCCTTGACAAGACAAGCCTCCGGCAAACCGTTCAGGAATAGCAGATGGCAAACACGGTGTCCTAGGCGCACCAATGCAAATGCAATGCAAAGAAACACACAAGTGTAGTCAAAACCAAATATCATGGGTTCGAGTCAAGTTCTCTAAATCCCCAGCAGAGTCGCCAGAAACTGTAGACGTCCCTGAACGCCCCGGGAGGGTTAAGTCCCGTTCCGTTCATATTGGGGTCACTACAGTTCAAGGACTCAAATGTCACGGTTCTTAATCTTGAACCAAAGAGTCCAAATCCGGCAAATCGATTTTGAAAACAGATTTTTTGAAAAGAAGTGCCAAACATGGACTGCTTTGCCAGATACAGAGTCGCCACCTAAATGTTTTTTAATGGGAAATTTAGGAAACACTGACTCGGTGCCAAAGGCCACATGTCCGTCATCACCAAAGTTGCCTCGGCTCGGGAACTTGGATATGATTGGGGAAGGTCACTTCGTGAGCACCCCCGCTCGCCCGGTCAAAGACCGGCCTCTACTAACCATGATATCTATTTTTGAAAACATTGTGTGTTCTTATTCTGGTTATTAGCCTAGATTACTATGTGATGCGTACAGCATACAAGTATAGACTGAGTCGCCTGAATTGGAACAAAACATTTCATGTTTGTTTGTTTGAAAATGGTTTGATGGTGCTACCCGCAGGTAGGCTAAGACGTGGATTTGCCACCCTCGGGTGGGCTTAGAAAACGTGATTTTGCCACTATCTAGTGGGCTTAAAACAAACATTTGATGAATTGTTCTAATCCAAATAACCCAACCTTCACCCACAAGCATTCAAGGCAGTTATATCACATATGCAGTTAGCCTCATGGCAAGCATGCTATCATGGCAGTCACTCACACGCATGCAAGGATGCTAAAGCATAAAACTCACCGAGTACTCCAAGCCAAAACAAAAGCTCATTAGAAATCATGCATGATCTTAAATATGCTGAAATGCCTAATGCAACACATGCAAAAATGCAAACTATAGCAGGCTCGGCTATCCTAAACATGGCATATGGAATGCTACAGCTATCATGTATTCAACTTGGAATTGAAATACAAATGCAGTTAGTATGATGCGCCGAGCCCGGTGCATGCAAAACAGATGAATGAATGCAAACATGCTACAATACTGTATGCTAATTGAAATATGCCCTAATCTAATCATCATAAAGCAGGTAAATAAAAGGGAAGAAAGACGTGGGATTGGAAGACATACATCACACTCATCCACACTTATTACAATTTTGCCCTCGCACAGAGGGTCTGAATAAATATACAGTCCCGAATAAAAGAATAGTACAGTCCAAATGATACAGTCCAAATAATGTACAAATTCCTAATTAATTTACAAATTAACTAAGAAAATAATAAACTGGCATGCAAGCCAGGGACTGCCTTGATTCTGATGGATGATGTATGTTTAGGCTGCCTTGCGCGGAAATCCACTGGGATGCCCCAATTAGCCTCTGTTTTGCAATTGTTCTTGGAAAGCGCGCCAAGCCTCGGAAGACTGCTGATTCTTGATTTTGCTGCAACAGAGAACAGGAAAGGGGCATAGCAATATATCTTCACAAATGTATGCATGCCTCGATCCTCGTGCCACCAATCACGCATCTCGATGCATGATGGCCGAGGAGTCGATTTGCACAATTCAATATGGAATGAATGCATATGAAAACACAACAAAACCTAACTCCATCATAGATGATCCGAAGTGTCGGTGACTGGGGAATTGAGACACGTTCCATCACTCGGAGTACGGAACGCACCTCATTTCCCGTGCTCGGGCTAACTCCTATCCCGAACACAATGCAATATGCATGACATGCATGAATGCAACTAAGATACAATCTAACATGCACAATGTTATGAAATGGCATACGCAATGCATAATATACAACCTAGCATACACAATGCTATGGAATGAAATGACATACGCAATGCATAATGGACTTACACTAACATGAGTGGGCCTCAGCCACACTCACACAAGAGGCCATTAGATGAAAATGAGACAACTCGAGATGCGTGCACGCGTGCACGCAAACCGAGGACCGAACCTACGGCACGGAATGCCACTCTAACAAGACATGGCAAGACATGGGATATGATATGCAAACATGCAAAAATCAGAGGTAAAATGAGATGCAAAACAGTCCCGAAACCCGGTAAAATGAAACCCGATGCATGAAACGAGTCCCGAAACACGGGTTTTGGCGCATGAAATGGCCTATAACTATACAATGCATACATAATTTGAACATGAAATGAAAATAAAGAAGCAAGGCAGCCCCGAGACAAGCATTTTTACAGTTTAGAGTGAGGCCAAACAGTGGGCCCAAGTAGGGCTAAAATAGCATACAAAAATGGCCCTAAAAGCAAGATAATGAAGCAAGTGGTAGATGTAAAGCCCAAACAGAAAAAGACCCTTCTACAATGTTGAAGAGGGGCCTAAAATATGACCACTTAAGTTTATGGAAAACCCCAAAACAATATAAAAATATGCTCAAAATGTCATGCAAGATAGGGCCCAAAAGAGGATTAAACACAAAGTATACAAAATATGCATCAAAAAGCCAAAGACCCTCAATGAGACATGGAGAGGGGGTCAAAATAAGACCCTTTTCAGTTCTGATCAGGGTCGAAAAACAAAGACACAATAGGCTAATAAATCATGCAAAAATGGGGACCAAAGAGGGGTTCAATGGCAAGTGACACATGGAGGTCCCAAACAAGGATGAGCCCTTCTTCAATTTTGAATAAGGGCTCAAAATAAGCCTATTCACAGTTTACATAAGAGCTCAAAACAGACCACACATAGGCTAAAAATATCATACAAAAATATGGCATCCAAGAGGGGTAATGAAGCAAGTGCAACAAGGGGGTCCCAAACAGTGAAGGACCCTTAATGGAAGATGAAAAGGAGCTCAAAAAAATGACATTTTCAGTTATGTCTGGAGCTCAAAACAGCAAGCCAAAAGGCCTAAGAAATGTTGCAAAAATGAGCTAGAAAAGAGGGAAATGGCACTCACCCTTGTAGACCAATCTTCGGTTGCTTCTTGGACTGAGAAATGGTGCCTCTTTGCCTCTGAAAAACTCCCCAAGCTGCTGGAAATGGAGTGGTGGTGGTGGTGCTAGGTGGTGGTATAGAAAGGGGTAGGAACTTGGATGATTTTGGTCTTGAAATGGAAGGAGAAGGGAGGGGTGTGTATGCAAGCTCCAAGAGTGAATTTTCCAACCCTAAAACCAGGTTTTGAGAGGTGGTTATATGGACAAATGAGAGGGAGAAAGAGGGGGAAAAATGGGAGGGAAAGTGAGCCAAGTTTCCCTCCAAAAAAAGCCCCCCCCCCCGGATTGCAGAATCTGGGGGGGAAAAGTTGCATTTCTGCAATGTACTCCCTGTAAGGAAGCTGGCCGGCCAACTTTTGGAGCTGCAGGTGGCCGGTCGGCCACCCCCCATGGCCGGCCGGCCAAGGGTCAAAAAGGCCAAGAAAGATTAATGGCCGGCCATGCCAAAAAGAGGGCCTCCCAAGTGTACTCAACACAGCCATGTGATCAAAAATTGGCAACTGTGAACCAGGAGAGAGAACAAGCCACTTTTCAAAGGGGTTCAAAAGGGTCAACTGGAATTACTGGCCGGCCATGTGATATTTGTGTCCTCCCAGGTGTGTACATCACAAATATGGGGGTTAGGGTTGAGGAAAGTGGCCCTAGGGTGGTCAACATTGGCTTTGAAGTGAGAAAAACGGGCGTCGGAGGGAGAAAATGGAATATAACTGGTTGCTGAAACAATTGCTGGCCTCCCACCCTTCTATGACCTTCCTGGTGATGAAACAGAGGTCCCTGCCAAAAAGGAACGAAAACCGATGCAAAATGAAGGTTCGGGGGCCGAAACGCACAGTCCGAGGCCCCGAAAATCGACTGTTAAGCACCGGAGTGGTATTCGACCACGAAGTTGGTCTCTCGGACCTCAGTGTCCCTTAAAAGGGAGTGAATAAGATGCATGCCAAAAACCGGAGCAAACGGAGGTAGTTAGGCAGTCCCGAACCGAGGCACATGGCCTGACGGCTCCGAAAACCGGGAATCGGGCTCCGAAATGGGCAAAATGGCCTACGACCACGAAATGTAGCCCACGGCCACCGAGAGATGGTCTACAAGACCTCACCCTCCCTCTGGGAAAAGAAACAGAGAAAACCGAGTCTGGTTCGCAAACCGAGGCAAGGCACAGAAGAGGGTTCGGAAGTCCGGAGGCAGGGCTCACGGCCGAGACTCTGAGACTTCTGAACGAGCACAATATGCAACATCACCGAGCGCTCAATCGGTGTTATCTGAGTCTTAAGGTCGGTAAAAAATGGGGTGTCTACACCGAGTTGCCGCCCTCAATCGTTTTATTTCCCACGCAACAGACAAGTGCCTCCCCTTTTTCAAAGTCCTCCGACAGGCTTTTGAGTGGACGGCAGAGTCCAAAGAAGCCTTTCAACAATTGAAGCAGTACATGGCCAACCACCCCTACTTTCTCAGGCGATCACGGGTGAGCCCCTTTTTCTCTACTTAGCCGTATCGAACACCGCAGTCAGTGCAGCCCTCATCAGGGAAGATGCTTCTGTCCAACGACCGGTGTACTACATTAGTCGGGCTCTCAGGGAAGCAGAACATAACTACCCACTGCTCGAAAAAATGGTCCTGGCCTTGGTCATAACCTCAAGACGACTCCGACCTTACTTCCAGGCCCACTCCGTTGTCGTTCTCACTGACCAACCTTTGAAGAAGATAATGCAACAACCAGAGTTGTCCGGTCGACTTATGCATGGTCAGTCGAGCTCAACCAATTTAACATCTCCTATCGACCTCGAACAGTGATCAAAGGGCAGGTTGTCGTTGATTTTATCTTGGAATTCAGTAATCCCACTCCGACCACAGCCCCCTCGCCCACGCAATTCAACACCGAGGCCGAAGACCCCTACTCTTGGACCCTCAATGTCGATGGATCATCCCGCAAAGAAGGTAGTGGGGCTGGTCTCATCCTCACAACCCCCGATGGTGGTTATTTCAAGTGTGCTCTCCGTTTCTTTTTCGACGCAAGTAATAATGAGGCTGAATATGAGGCATTGATAGCAGGTCTCCGCCTAGCCAGAGACATTGGCGTAAGCCATATCCAAGTGTTCAGCGATTCCCAGCTCATCGTCGAACAAATTAAGGGGGAACTCGAGGCCAAGGAAGACACAATGCGGGCTTACAAAGACATCGCACTCCCCCTTGTTCGCCTCTTCAACACTTTCCACATCAAGCACATCCCTCGGACGGAAAACTCCAAGGCAGCTAAAATGGCTTAATTAGCTTCTGTCGATCAGCTAGACCTCAGCGATGGCATTTCCCTTGAATACCTGGCCTATCCTGCCATTTCCCCAAACCAGCAGCAAGTCCACTTCCTCCAAAATGAACCTATTCCATGGGCGGCAGACATCCTTCTATTTTTGACAAATGGGGAATTGCCAAACGACAAACAGCAGGCCGCTAAAGTCAGGGCCCGGTCGTTCAACTACATTCTTATCAGCGGCCTCTTGTACAAACGTAGCTTTTCGCGTCCATACCTTAGATGCCTCAATCCTGCTCAAGCGACTTATGTGATGAGGGAAGTCCACGAAGGTGTATGTGGTAATCATTCGAGTGTCAGGTCACTACCCCATAAAATACTTCGCACCGGTTACTTCTGGCCTACCCTCAACCAAGATGCCACTGAATTCGTGCGTAAGTGTGATAAGTGCCAATGTTTTGCTAACATCCCTCACGCTCCTCCTACGGAATTGATCACACTTTGCAGTCCCTACCCATTTTCCAAATAGGGATCGACCTAGTTGGCCCATTGCCCACCGGTCGAGATCAAACCAAGTTTGCAATCGTCGCCATCGATTACTTCACTAAATGGGTGGAGGCGGAACCCTTCGCCTCAATTACTGAGCGGAACACAACCAGATTCATTTGGCAGTCGATCATATGCCGATTTGGTATCCCTCAAGCCATCGTCTCTGACAACAGCAAGTAATTCGACAATGCCAAGTTCAGGAAATTCTGCGCAGAACACTAAATCCAACCATGTTTCTCTTCTCCAGATCATCCCCAAGCCAATGGCCAAGTTGAGGTTACCAACCGTTCTCTTCTGAAGATCATCAAAACTAAGTTGAAAGTTGCTAAGGGACTCTGGGCTGAGGAATTACCAAACGTACTCTGGGCCTACCGCACTACAGCTCGAACTCCTAATGGGGAGACCCCATTTCGCTTAACATACGGCGTTGAGGCGGTCATCCCAGTGAAAATCAGCCTGCCCACCCCCAGGGTTTTGCACCCGAGTCCAGAACTAACTGAAGAATTGCGTCGGGCTGACTTAGATCTGATCGAAGAGCTCCTAGAGTCCTCCGCCATTAGACGAGCCTCATATCAACAGAAAATGCGAGTGCACTACAACCGCAAAGTCCGATCGAGGGAATTCGATATGGGGGACCTAGTTTTACGCGAAGCCACTCTTGCCACCAAAAATCCAGTAGAGGGCAAGCTTGCAACCAAGTGGGAAGGACCTTACGTTGTTAAGGCCAGGCCTCGACCGGGCACTTACCGACTTCAGGACATGGAAGGTCAAGACCTCCCACACCCGTGGAACGCCGAGCATTTGAAGCGTTACTTTCAGTAAAATGCCATGTTCCATTTATGCATTAATCAATTGCTGTAGGTTCTTTTTGTACTATACACGTGGTTGTTTTTGTACTTTTCACACATGGTATAAATTTGTGATCAATGGGCTACGCCTTAAATGACAACGATCTCATATCTCAGTTATCCGTGTGGTATTTCAATAACACCTTTCTACATTGAGTCACTCAAAGCCTCAGCTAGACTGAGCACGAAGGGCTCAGCCAGACTAAGTCACTTAAAGCCTCAGCCAGATTGAGCACGAAGGGCTCAACTAGATTGAGTCATTTAAAGCCTTAGCCAGACTGAGCACGAAGAGCTCAACCAAACTGAGTCACTTAAAGCCTCCGTCAGACTGAGCATGAAGGGCTCAGCTAGACTGAGTCACTTAAAGCCTCAGCCAGACTAAGCACGAAGGGCTCGACCAGACTGAGTCACTTAAAGTCTCAGCCAGACTGAGCACGAAGGGCTTAGCCAGACTGAGTTACTTAAAGCCTCATCCAGACTGAGCATGAAGGGCTCAACCAGACTGAGTCACTTAAAGCCTCAGCCTGACTGAGCACGAAGAGCTCAACCAGACTGAGTTACTCAAGGTCTCAGCCAAACTGAAGGGCTCGGCCAGACTGAGTTACTTATAGACCCAGCACTGAACACGAACGAAGAGTTCAGCCGGGCCACTTTCGTAATTTCGTGATTACAGCATAGTAGCCATACTTAATTAAAAACCCAGGTCCATACTTTTAAAATCTCCTAACATTCTTTACACTTTTAACTTTACATTTTTAATTCAGTTACAATCCGCATGTTTAATCCAGGTCCAAACTAATCTGTCATTTCTCAAACACTTTTACACCATGATTCAAAGTTTTACACTTTAAGACTGTTACATTTCAACATGTTCATTGTTAACATTCTTTGCATCATGGTTTTTTCCCAAGTTAGACTGGCTTCCCACTTCTCAACTTTTACAAAGATTTATGCACAAGCCTTATTCTCATGACCATTCTCATTATTTTCAAATCTACAAGAAATAAAGACAACAGTACGAAAAGCACCACTCATTATTTTATTTACAAACTTACACATAATTCACCACAGAAATTACACCAAAATATATATATATATAATAACAATAAAAATTTTATTTACAAACAACAACACACAAAACACAAAAATTTTACGTCAATCACTCATCCTCGCTCGAGGCCAGGTCCTCCTCCTCGATCCCTTCGTCCAGGGGGGTCTGGGCAACGTCGTCTTTATCAATTTTCACTTGGCTAAAGTCCAAGTCTGGGAACAACTCTTCCACTTTGCGTTTGAAGGTCTTCCAGTCGCTGTCCTAGAACTCAGCCATTTCATGCTTGTAAAAGTCCGACCGTTGGAAGCTCTGGATCACATCCTCTTCACTTCTACTTCCAGCGGCCGTTCCCGACGGCCCAGCCCCCCCATCCCCGTCCCTCGCCATGCTCCTGGTGACTGCGGTATCGATGGCTATCTGAAAGTCAGCAGACTCCTTGAATTGTTCCACCGTCGCCTTGCACAGGTCGGGATACCCTGCCATCTCAGCCGCCAGTCTAGTCTGCTCGTCCACCAACGCTTTCTCCAACTCAGCGCTTTTCTGATCTGCTTCCTCCTTTTCCTTGATCGACTGAGCGCGTAGATCTTCATTGCAGACCATGGCCTCATCCTACCTTTCGTTGGCGACGGTGCAGGCTTTCTGGGCCTCCTCAAGCTTCTTATGCTCGCCAACCAACTGGAACTCGAGCGATACCACCTTGCGGCATTCCGTCTCCAGCTCTAACTTGGTCGCGAGCAGCTCAGCATTAGCATGGTCTGCTGAATAGCCCTGCACCATCGTCAACACTTCTATCTTCTTGGTTTTCTGGGCATATTCTAGGCCCCTAGCACACGCACTCCGCGCGGCTTTCCTCCAGCCCCCAGTCTCCATCCTCAAACTTTCCAGCTGGGCCTTCACCTCTTCCAGCTTTGTCTCCAGTGGCTTTACTTCGCCTTTTGCGCGTGCCGCTTTGCTCAGCAAGGCTCCTGCTAAGGTCGTCGCCTCCATCTGGGCCGAGCAAAGCCCTCTTAGTAGTTCAGCCTCTGTAAAACTTACCATCGAACGCATGGCCGCGTCCTCCACTACTCCCAGGAGCCGGTCTGCAGCAGTCCTGGCTTCACTTCCTTGTCTTACCAGTCGCCCGGACACTTCTCGCGCGTGGTAAATAGCTGTCTTCAACCTGTCCTCAGCTCCTTCTCCTTGAGGCACAGAAGTCCCCTCGGGCGGCTGGTCCGTTCCCTGCTCAGACCCAGTTGCCCACTTTCCACTTGTGTTCCAGCGCCCACGGCACTCTCCAACCCCACATCAGGGGCCACCTCTGCCTCTCCTTCCTTCCTCCTCTTCAACGCCGGCTCCTCCTTCTTTTTCCCCACTATCTTCTTCTTCTTCTTTAGTACAGCCTCCACCTCTTTTTTGCCTTTTTCTTTTAGTGGGTCCGCTGGAGGTGGTAGTGGCTCAAAATCGCCTAAGTCCTTATCCCCTAGCGGCTTGGGACGCGGTCGGACTCACTCTCTCACGGCCGGTTTAGGTGGACGGCCTAACTTCACTTCTTTGTGTGCACTTTCCACACTGTGTGCACCCCCACTCCCCCATTAGCTGACATGTAAAGCCACCGTGGCCTCCACCTCTTCACTGACGATGACAACCCCGTCACCAACCCTTCCCTACCGCCGCCTGTACAGTGACCCAAGTTTCTTGCTGCCCCGAAGCCTTGTAGCACGCAAAAAACTCATCCACCCTCATTGCAGCTCCCTCGTTCACTCGCGGCCACGCACTTGCGCAGGCTAACAAAATTTTCCACGCGTTGGGCATCAGTTTGCTCGGGGCCACCTCCAGCCGATTTAGCACGTCCACTACTATCTGGGGGAACGGCAACCTTAACCCCCCCTTTAACGCCTCCTCGTAGAGGGCAAACTCCCCCGGTCGGGCATTGGATGGCCTCTCATTTGACGTCGACAATTTTAACTCTATCTCCGCGGGTATCTGATACTTCCCACACACCTCCTCCAACTCCTCCACTATAAATGTAGATCTATCTGTCTTCGTGTGCCAGTGATCCGGTTCCACTTGGCTAATCGGCCTAACGGTCGCAATTATTGTAGTCGGGCGGGCCCGCGCCCTCGGTGCAACTTCCCCCTCCTCCCCCCGCTCCGTCCAGTACTGTTCCGCCAGTTCCACCGCATCATCGTCTCCTAACGAATCTAGCCTTGCGGCTGGCATTTCTTCTTGGGCCATTTTTCCTGCGTGTCTGCAAATTGCTTCGGACGCGGACACAAGGAAGTCCACAAAATGTTGCAGATGTGTGTCACTGGAAACAAATGAGCTTACTTCTGGGACGTGTTGGTTTCTAGCAAAGAGGCAGGTAAAGCGAACAAACCCAAAAGCCCACGGCTTGCCTATATTCCAAGGGTCAAGATTTAATTCCGCCAGTTTGAAAAATTTTCGAAAAACCCCCGCCCCTGCCTTTTCACTACCTCATATCACCATGTCCCTTCACTTCTTACTAACGCGTCAACTCCCCCATTAAAGCATTTTGCCACGTGTATGACCACGATCCACTACTCCGTTCCCCTTCCCTGTCCATTCCACTTCACTTCACCACGTGACCCGCCGCTACTCGAGCCCCGCGCACCACCACTTCCCTTTCTCACTCGGCCACCCTTTGCGGTCGGCCCTCCCCACGATCGGTCCGTCCACTCGGTTACCCTTTGCGATTGGCCCTCCCCACGATCGGTCCATCCCTTCGGCCACACTTTGCGATCGGCCCTCCCCACGATCATCCCGTTCACTCGATCGCCCTTTGCGGTCGGCCCTCTCCAGTCGACATCTCACAAACTCCATCTTCTTTACTATTCCCTTCGTTGGTCTGAAGCTACACTCGGGAATGGGGGACTACTGACATGGGTGGACCCATAAAGGACATGGCCCACCACTTAAGGCCCAGCCCATGATTCTCAATACTCTTGAAGCCCAACGTCACACCAAGCACCAATGACATCTAAACACTTGGCAAGCAAAGAGTCAACCATATCAGCAAACAAAGATCCTGTAAAGTTATTGCACCACACATCAGCTATTAATGAGGCTCCCTGCAGCATTTATGGCGATAACCATTTCCCGCCGGAGGGGAACGACTTCACCATGAACAAGGCAAGCTAGAACATAGACTTTCAGCCAACGTGACAGGTCGGAAGGGACAAGGAAATGATTAGTAGAGGATATAAACGGGTTTCGAAGACAAGAAAAATGTTAAGTTTTCTCTATCACTAATCTATCTCTACATTCCATCCCTCTTTCTAACTTGCTCGTCAGAAGGTTCACTGGGGGACTCCCCGTCTCCCGTTGGACTCTTGTGCAGGTCTCTCCGTGGGCTTGGCATCTCGGGTACCAATTTGGGAAGCATGGATCAGACCGACCCGTTCCATCTGGAACACGTTGTATCATCAATAATAATAATAATAATAATTTTATGGACCTCCCTTCAAGTTTTGGCAATTATAGAAAGAGAGACTTATGTGTAGGTCTAAATAGGTGAATTTATTGTCTAATAAGTCTTATGACAATTAATGGTGTTTTTCATTAAATACTATTTAAAAAACGTCAGAAATTATTAATTTTCAGTGACAGTTTGAAAAAATTGTCACAAAAATTGTCAATAATTATAAGTTTTAGCGATTGTTTAAAAAAATGGTCACAAAAAAAAAATCAATAATTTTCAGTTTTTAGTGATAGTATGAAAAATACAACATAGAAAAACGTTACTAACTATAAATTCTCGCTATAATTTGTAAAAATCGTGACAAAAAACAATTACTAATTGTCAATTTTTAGTAACATATGTAAAAAATCATCACAAAAAATTATTTTTAATGATAATTTAGTAAAACAAACTTTCAATTAATAAAAATTAAATCTAACTATTAAGATCTATTGATAAGGTATCTTATATGAATTTCCAGTTTTGAAATTCAGTAATGCTAGGTATCATAAAAAGTCTTTTATGAAAATGATCATGAAAGATTTGTGATCTTTGGATTACACTTAGAATAAAGCACCACACATTAATCAAAGTAATCTAAGAGTCATAAATTTTTCATGATCATTTTCATGATCCCTAATATTTCTCTTTGAAATTACACCACCCACCATTACGTGACAATATGTACGTACCTTAATTGAGTTAACTTGATCCATAACTTTGGTTGTCTTCAATATTTTGTTTTGCTTTTGGTTGAACATGATTGGCTTTGCATGTAGGTGGCAACATATTTGAGATGCAATGTTTAGGTAATGATGGCAGTTTTGGGTCTCATAGTCTTCCTTTGTATCTTCTTTGATTTGTAAAATAAAGTTTCATTCTTTGCCGATAGAAAATAAAAAAATAAATAAATAAATAAATAAAAATTTAAAAAAATGTTAAATATGCACTAAAATCACAATGAAACAACTAAATTAAAAAGCACAACCAAAAGAAATATCTTGACTTGCTTTTTTAGAAACTAGTTTTAGGTGTATTTTTGTTTGTCTAATCTTGATGCATCAAATCAAACTAAAATAATATATATATATATATATATATTCAATTGAAACAAATGAAAATCCATTTAAAATAATTTTTTGAAAAATCAAATCAAACAGAAATAAAGTTTCTTTCTTTGCCAATAAAAAAAAATGTTAAACTATGCACTAAAATCACAATCAAACACTTAGATTAAAAAACACAACCAAAAGAAATATATTGGCTTGCTTTTTTAAAAACTATTTTAGGTGGATTTTTGTTTGTCTAGTCTTGATATATCTAAAAAGTAGGAAAAAAATGACTAAAATATGAAAAAATATTCACTTGAAACCAACGAAAATGCATTTAAAATATTTTTTGGAAAATCAAATCAAACAGAAGTAGCTCTATTTTCCTCCTAATATGTGGAATAGCATAAACTTTTAAAGGGTAGGGGAGCTGTGGGGGAAAATAGTTGAGCTTGATGAGGATATCTCACACATGGACTCTCTAAAACGTGGAAGACTCAGAATATGCACGTCCCAACTGGAGAGAATTGATAAAATGGTAATATTGGAATGCAGGCGCACCATTTGCCCTATTAGGGAAGTTGAGGATAACAACCATGAAGATGGATTTTAGGAGGTACGTTGCATTTGCAAAGAAGGACTAAGTGGAAAGGATTCAGTGGGGAATTTTACTGGTGTTGATCAAAGCTTTGAGCAATGCCAGGGGAACAAAGAAGAAGCCGAAGACGTAGCATGCACAGAGGTTGACATGGATATTCCGGATGACATGGCAATGAAGATAACGTACGAGATAGGAAAAGGAAAGACAATGGAGGGGCATGCCTGTAACTATTCATTAGTATCATTGATGAATGAAACGGTTACACCTTTGGAACTTCAAGATACAGAGAGGGCAACATTGATTGTTAGCCCAAGTCTCAAGGCAGGCATGCTTGGAAAATATGGACAGTGTGAGGAAGAGTTGGGAAGAGGAAGAGATGAAGGGTTAAGATCTGTTGGGCTCATGAGAAGCCTCAGTGAGAATGATATGAGAAGGCCCAATATTAATTTAGAGGTGGTCTTGGGTAATAGCTAGTTTGATGGGTTAGGTCTTGGGCTTAATATACAAATAGGTTGGCCAAATGATTTAAGGATGGGCCCATTTGCTAAGGAGGGTACTAGAAAGCAGCCCATTAGGCTGAGTTCTAGGCCTATTCCTAGGAACAATGGTAAGCATCCTATTGCTTTATTGTCTGAGGTTGAATCTCGACAAAATCATGGCAAAAGGGTTCTAATAGGGGGAGAAGAGATTGCAAGCTAAAGAGAAGGGAGATGGAGTCAAGATATAGACAAAAAAAAAAAAAAAAGGAGAAAAGGGGTACCGTTTAGACATGGATTCCAATGAGAAGCCCTGTTTCGTGGAGCTGTATTTGCAGTCTCAGCTTTATTTTGTCTAAGCAATAATTCAGGAAGGCAAAAGAAGATTTTACAGGAAGCCTAGGATACAATACAGATTGGCAAAGCTTTGGGGTTCGAAATTTGATGGGTACAAAGCTGACTTATCGAAAAAGATTGCTCAAATGGAGGAGGATAATGAGGCGGCAGTGGAGAAAGGAAGCGGGGCTTGGCCTACCATCAAAAGGGGTTTTTAGGCGAACTGTGTTGTGTTAATGAAGATTCTATCATGAAATGTGAGAGGGCTTGGAAAGGTGGAGAAAACAAGAAGGGTGAAGGCTTTATTAAAGGAAAAAAGAGTGGATATGGTTCTATTACAAGGAAAAAAAAAAAAAGAAATTGATGAGAATTTGTGAGATCTTTGTATCAAATGACTCAATGGACTACATGTCTGTGGATGCTGAGGGCAGTGCAGGGGGTTTATTATGCATCTGAAAGCCAGAGGTGTTGGCTTTTAAAGAATGTTGTAGCTCAAGGAGATTTGTGCTACTGTGATTTATTCTAGTATTGATTGTGTTATTGGGAATGTGTATTCTCCGAATGAGGAGGTTGATAGAAGGCATTTGTGGGAGGTGTGTGGTTAAAATGAAATAGTGTTTCCCTAAACCTTGGTGCCTAGGAAGGGATTTTTAATGAAGTTTCAACAGTAGTTGAAAGAAAAAGTTACATAAAGAGGGATAGAGGAATGTTTGATTTTAGTAATTTCATCAATAATATTGAGTTTATGGATATCCCAATGCTAGCTAGGCAGTACACATGGGGTATTTCCCAAAATTGGAGTAGAATTGATAGATTTTTGGTGAATCTAGAATGGTTGGAATGGTTCAAGCTAAAGATCTAGGGATTACCTAGAGTAGTATCAGATCACTGCCCCATTTTATTAATGAAGGATGATAGAGAATAGGGCCCTAAACCATTTAGGTTCATTAATTCATGGGTACTCCACCCTATGTTCTCTAAGGAAACTAGAATGGTGTGGGAAAGTACACAGGTGGTTGGGTAGGTTGGGTTCATTATCATGACCAAACTAAGAGTATTGAAACAGGCCTTGAAAAAAATGGAACACTGAGGTGTTTGAGAATGTTGATGTTAAGATTAAAGAGGCTAAAGCAGAGATGCATGCCCTTAATCTACTGGTTGAGTATAGAAACCTCAATGAAGTTGAAGTTGTATCACGAAAGGAGATAATTAGTTTGGTTTGAAAACTTATAAAGAGAAAGGAGTGGTAGTGGTTGTAAAAGTCAAGGATTTACTGGGCACTAAAAGGAGACAAGAATACAATATTCTTCCATGTAATGGCAACCATGAGGTAGAGCAAGAATATGATAAATTTAATGAAGATTGGGGAGAGTTCAGTGGAGGAACCAGCCGAGGTTCAACAAGCAGCATGTAATTATTTCAAATCTTATTTTGATGAAAATGGGAGCTTTAGGCCTTGCATTTGAGGGCCATTTAAGAGGATGGATCAAATCCAAGCCAATGAATTACTGGAAAAAGAGTTCACGGAGGCAGAAGTGTGGGAAGCAATTAGAGAGTGTGATGGAAATAAAGCTCTAGGCCTAGATGGATTCAACATGAACTACTTTCAAAAGAGTTGAAAAGTCATGAAAAAGGACTTAATGAATTTTATGAAGGAATTCCATAGAAATAGTAGATTTGGTTATGGTGTGAATTGTTCTTTTGTCACTTTGATTCCCAAGGATTGCCTATCCTGGATTGGGGATTACTGGCCAATTAGCTTGATCAATTCGGTGTATAAAGTCCTATCTAAGGTATGGCAAACAAATTTAAACAAGTGCTTCTTGTTGTTATTGACAATGTACAATAGACTTTTTTAAGAGAAGAAACATCATGGATGGAGTACTTATTGCTAATGAGGTTGTTGATTGGTGGAAAAAGTCCAAGAAGAATGGTATAATCCTTAAGTTGGATTTTGAAAAAGCCTATGAACTTCTTGTTACAAATGCTAGATAATTTTGGATTTGGTTCAAGATGGATTGTGTGGATGAATGAGTGCATTTCTTTAGCAAGAGTGTATGTGCTTGTGAATGGATCCCCATCTGCAAAGTTTAGTCCTAAAAGAGGGCTTAGGCAAGGTGATCCACTCTCACCCTTTTTGTTTAATGTTGTAGCTAAAGGGCTTAACATTTACTAATGAGAGCAAAAGAGTTAGGAATTATAAAAGGGGTGGAAGTGGGGGCTGGAAGGTTTAATGTATCTTATCTTCAACTCACGGATGAAACTAATATGTTTTGTGATGTAGAGTGGTTTGAAGTGGTAGCTATTAAAAGAATCTTGAAATGCTTTGAAATGGTTTCTGGTTTAAAAATAAATTTTCATAAAAGCACTGTGTGTGGAGTGGGTGTGGATGAGGTGAGGGTACAGGAATTTGCCTCTAAACTTAACTGTTTGAATGATAATGTAACAACCTAAACATGCATATCATAATTACATTAATTTAATTGTGTGTTAATTTTAAGTTGTGATATGTGCTTTGTAATTAATTTGTGTATATCTGTCTGATTTGAAAACTATCTGTTGTGATTTCTGTTCAAAATTTGAAATTGAAGACTTAAATGATTTCAGAAATCAAAATTGACAAGTCGAATAGACTAATTGGAATTTTTAGAACAATTTGAGAAGTTCGATTAAAAATTGATTCAGTTTGGTAAATTAAGCTTTGTTTAATTAGCCTTAACCATGATTAATTAGACTAATGATCTAATTAGTAATTACACTAATCTACATGTGTATATGTATGTGTGTGCGTGTGTGTGTGTGTGTGTGTGTGTGTGTGTGTGTGTGTGTGTGTGTTTTATGAGAGCTTTGAGCTCATTCTTGGATCATTTGAGTTTATTTGTGCTAAAAATTCATTTGAGAGAGAGAGAGTGAGCTCTCATTCTAGAGAGAGAAAGCTCAAGTCTTGTGAGAATTTGTAGAAGAACTTGAAGATTTGGCTAGAGTTGATCAAGATTGTGTAAGATTAAGTGTAATTGAACACTCTAGGTAAGATTTGTAACCTTAATTCTTGAAGATAAACCATTTTAGAGTTCAGATCATTGAGTAATTAGTATCATTTGCATGTGTTTTGTAAGAGTGTGTTAAGAAGAAGATGAAATTTGAAGTAACTACACATGCATGCATGGATATGTGATGTCTTACCATTTCAAGTTTGAATTCTATCATCCATGTTGAAATTGGAAGTTAATTTACACATGCATCATAGATTTCTTCATTTTTTATTTGAGTTTTGAAGTTCTAACATGCATGTGAGCTTTTATCATGCTTATTATTTGAAAAATTCATGAGCTTATGGTTTTCATTGCATGATTTGAAGAACAAAATAAAAGAGTTTGAAAATTTTGCATGCATGAGCTTTGAGTTCAATTTTGGTTGAATTAAGAAGATTTTGAGCATATGGTTTTTAAAGGGTTATGTATTTGAGATTTCTAAAGTGTTTTCTTATTTTTTAAGCAAGCCATGCATGACCCAAAACTTTGAACTAGTGTTTGGGAGCTCAAACTTTCAATTTTGAAACCCAGAATTTTGACATACTGTTTGAGCAACCAAGTGGTGGCTCGAGCGAATATTACGAGCTCCCAATATCTTTGCAATTTTTACAGACCGCTCAAGCAACCAAAATGTGGCTCGAGCAAACTCATTGGTTGTTTGGCATTCGCTTAAGCGACAACGTGTTGGCTTAAGCGAAGACCCCTATTTTAACACTTTTTGACAAGTCATTCTGTGTTCATATCTTTGTCCCCATGTCTTTCTAAACATTTTTAGGCATGATTTATGACTTATTGGGGAATTAATGTTGAACTATCTAACCCATCTTCCTGAACAGCCACCCAAGCCCATTTTCTTGAACACCGAACCCAACCCATAACCCTTCAATATATGCTTTGTAAAGTGAACACATAATATGTTTTGGAGTGTTTTCCTCAGACTATGCTACCTTTTTTTATAAAATTGTGTAATTTTACAATTCCCAACAAGTATACCATTTGAATGTTAATATTGATCAACAACTTTATAGCTTATCTCAATTTAAATTAAAAGAGCTTTCTTCAAAAAAAATTTATCATGCAAGTGATAAAAATAAAATATATTTATGTAAATTTTTGTATTTACATTTTATTTTTTGAAACAGTAAAATCAATATATTAGAAATTTTTTTTTTATGTATTTTTTGTGTGTGATTTGAAAAGTCTAAAAAAATTTATTTTTTGTATGTCTTGATGAAATTTAGAGAGAGAATAAAAAAGATATTATTCAATTGAAAAATGAATCATGCACACTCTGTTTTACAAAACCATCGAATGTATATATACAAGATGAATATCTAACAATCTAACAACCTATTACTGACTAATCTATATCTAGTTGAATTTGTTACAAATAGAGTTTTGCTCATGTCCAGCTATCCTACAATCTTGTGATGATGCCTCAAACAACCATTCATACTTGTAGCTTTAGTAGTCTAAGGTGACTTTTGAGATGGATTTGCAGGTTTGGCTGTAGCTGTAGCTACAACTACTTTGTTCTTGCTATCTTACTTTCATTGACTGAGACATCTATACTTATAGCTTTGGATACTAGCGAACCATTATCCTTATTAGTCCCCCTCAAGCTGAAAGGCGGGAGACTAACTAAAAGCTAGGATTGAAGAAAAAGAAAGCGAGAAATAGGTAAAGATTTGGTAAAAACATTGACTATTGTATCTAAAGAGGCAATGTGCCGAATAAGTAGTTGTTTAGCAGAAACCTTCTCCCTAACAAAATGATAATCGATTTCGATATGCTTGGTCCTTGCATGGAAAATAGGATTAGAAGCTAAGGATAATGCAGACAAGTTATCACACCATAAGAAGCATTTGAAGCTAAGCAATCTTTACACTAACCTGAGCCATGGACCTATACTCATCTTCAGTAGAAGATCGAGCAACAATAGGTTGCTTCTTGGCAGACCAACCAAATTAGAACCTAGAAAAATGCAAAAACCAAAAGTAGAGCACCTATCACAAGGATCACCGGCCCAATCAGCATCCGAAAAAGCATGGAGATCAAAAGTGCTAGGAGAAAATGACGAACCATGGTGAATAGTCCTTTGACAAAATGCATCAGTCTCTTAACCATAGTAAAGTTAGACTGAGAGGGACATTGCATATGTTTACAAGCTTGATTGACTGCAAAAGCTAAGTTAGGTCGAGTAATTGTCAAATACTGAAGACCCCCAACAAGACTTCGATAAAAAAATAGATTAGAGAATCTAATTGCCTCAGAGAAAGAAAAACAAGAGGATTTGATAGACATAGGAGAGGAAGTTGGTTTACACTCAAACATACCAGCTTTGTGAAGAAGAGAAGAAGCATAATAAGATTAGGACAAGAAGTACCCTGTGGAAGTGGAAGAAACAGAGATACCCAAAACATATGAAAGTTGACCTAGCTCTTTGAGAGAAAAGATTGAATGCAGTTGAGAGATCAAAGCTTGGATATGAGAGAGGAGTTTCCAGTCACAAGAATGTCATCCACTTACACTAAAAGATAGGTAAGAGTGGTGGAAATAGCTTGAACAAAAAGAGAATTGTCACAATGGCTATTGACAAAACCAATCTTGATTAAGGAATTAAAGAAAGTAGAGAACCAAGCTCTTGAGACTTGTTTTAAATCATAGGGAGCCTTGTTTAGCTTGCAAACATAGGTTGGAAAGGTAGTACTTTCAAAGCCAGGAGATTGAGCCATGTAAACATCTTCTTCAAGTTTGCCATGTAGAAATGCATTTGAAACATCCAGTTGTTGAATGTGCCAATTATAATGAAGAGCAATACACAAAAACACTCGTATGGTTGGTTGCTTGGTCATTGGACTAAAAGTGTCAAGAAAGTCCACATCTGCCTCTTGAAGATAGCCTTTGGCTACAAGTCAAGACTTATATCTGGCAATAGAACCATCTTAATTCTTTTTAATGCAAAAAATCCATTTGCAACCCACAACATTTTAATGAGCAAGAGGGGGAACAAGAGTCTAGGTGTGTTGAGATTGAAGAGCTTGAAATTCCTCAAGCATAGAGTTATACCAATGAGAACAGCGAAGAGCATCCTTGTAGGACTTGGGTTCATAAGTGGAAAGGGAAGCAGAAAGACACATCTGGGCAGCTTTGGCTCAAGTAACCATATGATGAGAGTTAAGAGACAAATGAGGAGGAAGAATTGGAATAAAAAGATTGATAGCTGGTGGAGAAAAAGGTACAGGAGAAGAGATGAAACCAAGACTGGAGTGAGCTACAAAATTAGTAAGAGATTGAGAACTAGAGATAAGTGGAGAAAAAGATAAAGCAGGAGAAAGATGTAAGTCATGAGAAGTAGTACTGGATACATGGAAAGGAAGAAAAGAGGAAACAAAAATAGATGGAGAACCCCAGAAGAACGACCTAACAGCTTGTTTAGCAGAAAGAAGATGAGGCAAGGAAAAATTGCAAGAAGCAAATGGAAAATAAGACTCGTCAAAAACAACATGCCTTGAAATATAGACAGTACTAGTAGCAAGACTTAGGCATCTGTAACCTTTATAGCTAGGATAATAACCAATAAAGAAACACTCCTGAGACCTAGGCTGCAGCTTATGAGTAGTATAAGGCCTAAGCCAAGGATAGCACTTACATCCAAATACTCTAAAAAAGGCATAATCAGGGATTATATGAAACAAAATTTCAAAAGGACTGAGATTGCCCAACTTCGGACTAGGCATTCTGTTGATCAAATAAGTAGCAGTGGCAAGAGCTTTAAACCAGAACTTCAGAGGCATTGAAGACTGATCAAGTAGTGCAATAGATGTCTCAATCAAGTACCTATACTTCCTTTCAGCCACTCCATTGTGAGATGGAGTATGAGAACAACTCAATTGATGAAGAATACCAGAAGTTCTCAAAAAATTATGAAACTGTCTATTAGTATATTCTCCACCACCATCTGTTCTCAGTATCTTAAAGAGGTGGAAAATTGAAGCTCAGCGTAAGCTTTAAAATCTAGGGTGTGTTTGATTTGATGAACTGGATAAGGGGGATTAGAATCCATTGGGCTTGAATCTTGGGACTATGAATCCCTCAGACTATTTGGTTGGATTTGATATGTATCATGTGTTTGTTTTCTCATGGGATTAGATGTCTGAAAAAGGACTATTTTTAGTGAATCCAATGTTTGGTTAGACAAACTGGATAGGATAAATCAGCAAAAGACTATTTTACCGTTTTTCAATTGTTTACTAAGTAATTTCAATATTAAACATATCTTTAATATTTTAATTATTTTTGGCTAGATTAAATAAAAAATTATTTTATTTTATTTTTTACACAATTAAATAAATTTATTTTTTAAAAATTAAATAAATAAAATATCAATAAAAATATATGTTATTTTTTTAATTAAAGTTTTAAATAAATTTATTTTAAAAATAATAATAATTAAATAATGAAATTAAATGAAACATCTATTAAAATTTACATAATGAAACTAAATAAAATATAAACAAAATTTTAAAATAAAATATCAATAAAATATCTGTAAAAAGTTATTTTAAAAAATTAAATAAATAAAACATTAATAAAAAGTTAAATAAAATTATTTTATTTTTAAATTGAGACATTTAAATTTTATTAAATTTTACTAAACATAATACATAATTAAATAGTAGAGGGTCAAAATGGTCATTTCACCGCTTAATCCTAACAGTAAATAATCCCATGAAAATTGTCTCACCTCCCCTCTCTCGAGATAGTATAATCCTACATATGGGGGATAAGGAGTCCTGTCGGACTCCATGTTCGGTGGACTAAAAAAATAAACAAACACCAGATAAAAAGCTTCCCCCGAATTATAATCCCAACAGTGGATAGTCCCCCTCATATCCCTCCAATCACACGCACCCTAAGAACTTAGGGTGTGTTTGATTGGATGGACTGGATAAGGGGGGATTAAAATCTATCTGACTTGAATCTTGGGACTATGAATTCCCCGGACTATTTGGTTGGATTGGATATGTATCCTGTGTTTGTTTTCTCATGGGATTAGATGTCTGGAAAGGACTATTTTTAGTGAATCCAATGTTTAGTTGGACGAATTGGATAGGATAAATAAGTAAAAGACTATTTTACCATTTTTCAACTGTTTACTAAGTAATAGCAATATTAAAAATATCTTTAATATTTTAATTATTTTTAGCTAGATTAAATAAAAATTTATTTTATTTTATTTTTTACACAATTAAATAATTTTATTTTTTAAAAATTAAATAAGTAAAATATCAATAAAAATATATGTTATTTTTTTAATTAAAATTTTAAATAAATTTGTTTTTAAAAATAATAATAATTATCTTTTTGAAATTAAATAAAACATCTATTAAAATTTAAATAATAAAATATAAACAAAATTTTAAAATAAAATATCTATAAAAACTATTTTAAAAAATTAAATAAATAAAACATCAATAAAAAGTTAAATAAAATAATTTTATTTTTAAATTGAGACATTTAAATTTTATTGAATTTTACTAAATATAATACATAATTAAATAGTAGAGGGTCAAAATGGTCATTTTACCACCTAATCCCAACAGTAAATAGTCCCTCCAAAATTGTCCCACACCCCCCCCCCCTCCCGGGATAGTATAATCCCCCATATGGAGGATAAGGAGTCCGGCGGACTTAAAAAAAAAAAACAAACGATGGATTACTCACTCCTTCAGATAAGCAATCCGAACAGTGAATAATCCCCCCAATCTCCCCAATCAAACACACCCTTAGAGTAAACCTCATTATTATAGAAGAAATGATATAACCAGGTAAAGTTACTGAAATCATCAGATAACATAATACTTATAATACACATCAGAGTGTATTAAAGAAAAAGGAGCAGTAGATTTATTTGTAGACAGTACAAAAGGGAGTCTATGACTCTTGGATACACAACACTGATGGCAAAGTGAGGTACAATCTTTATAAGAAAAAGAAACATCACATTGTGAAGCCATTTTATTCATGATAGCAGAAGAAGGATGTCTTAGTCTTCTATGTCAAATAGTAGCACGAGAACTAGTACCAGAAAAACTTTAGAAATAGTAGAAAAAGAAAAAGGAAATTGATAAAGACCATTAACATGATGACCTCTACGAAGAACCTTGTGACTGTGTTTTTCCTGAACCACAAAAGATTTATCATCAAAAGTTATTATGCAATTACTATCAGAAATAAGTTGATGCACATATAACAAGTTAGAGGAAACGTGAGGAACATGAAGAATATTATTAAGCTTAAATTCGGAAGAAGGAGTAGATAGGATACCAGTGCCTGTGTTATGGACTGGAAGAGTATTACCATCTCCAATCATAACCTGATCTTGACCTTGATAAGGTTAATAGTACTGCAAATTGGTCAAGTTAAAGGTAAGATGTGAAATGGCTGTAGAATTCACATACCAAGGAGCTGAAGACATAGGAGATGAAGGTAGATGATGAAATGAAGTGTGAGCAGAGAAAGCTCGTGGTGGTGTTGCAGAAGAAGGACTCAAAGTATATGATGGAAAAATAGGTTGACATGAAGGATTCATTCGATTTCTACTTTTCAAAGCTAAATGAATGCTTTTACCACATATCTAACATATCAAACCATAACTCTGAGGTCTTCCTCCCTTTCTACCTCGATTATTGAAGTATCTACCACCTTTGGACTGAAAACCTTGAGATCTACCTTCTCTATTATTGAATGAACAACCTCGATTTGAAGAATTACTAGAACAATTCTGAGATAAATTAAATCCTCCAAAAGAATCCTGTAAACCAATGGTAGTAAAAAAAAACCACATTAAGAGCAGTAGGAGATCCGTGTTTATGACTTTGTTCAACATGAATAGCATTTGAGTAGAGGAAGGCACACAGTTCATCCATGGAAAGAGCCTTTGTTTTTGCTCTAATTGTTGTTTTAAAAGCATTATATTCACCAGGTAAACCATTGAGAATAAGAAGGATTAGGTCTTCATCATAAACTGGGGAGGAAGCTAGTGAAAGTTGTTCAACCAAATCTATGACTCCTTGGAGATAAACCTCCATAGACTTTGTTTGCTTTGAAATTATGCTTAACTTGTTCTTGAGTTGATGTATATGGGATTGAGACAAAGATGTAAATCTCTTTTCAAGTGCAAACCACAAATCTTTGCAACATTTGATGTGAAGAACTGAAGTAAAGATTGATGGTGTGAAAGTTACAATAATACAACTGAGACGACATGAATCGATTAGCTTCCATTTCAAAAATTCAAGATTAGAAATGGATTGATTGTCCTCATTAAGAACTGATCAAGAAATCCAAACAGTTCAGTAGCTTCGAGAAAATTCTGAATCTGATTTCTCCAGATTGAATAGTTTGTAGCCTCAAGCTTTATTGTAATTAGAGAGTTGAGATTTGAAACTAGCAATAGCACATTAGAAAGAAGATTTGCCATTGTTGACTTCTTAGATAGGATCACCATTGCTACCTGCTAGAGCTTAGAAGCTCTGATACCATAATGAAATTTAGAGAGAGAATAAAAAAGATATTATTCAATTGAAAAATGAATCATGCACACTCTATTTTACAAATCCATCGAATGTATATATACAAGATGAATATCTAACAACCTCACAACCTATTGCTGACTAATCTAAATCTAACTGAATTTGTTACAAACAGAGTTCTGATTGTATACATCTGTTCTATGATCTTTTGATGAAGCCTCAAGCACCCGTTCATACTTATAGCTTTAGTAGTTTGAGATGACTTTTGAAATGGACTTCTAAGATTGATTTGTAGGTTTGCTGTAGCTACTTTGTCCTTGCTATCTTGACTTTCATTGATTGAGACATCCATACTTGTAGCTTTGGATACCAGTGAACCATTATCCTTATCATGTCTAATATGAAAAAAAATTCATGAGGTACCCACAGTGAACACTTTGAAAAAAAATTATTGAGTCACCACTATCCTCAAGTATGGAAAACTTGACATCATGATCAACAATGCAGTTATATTAGACGAAGCAAAAACCAGCATTAGTGACAGTGAAAAGTTTGAGTTTGATCAAATCATTAGCGTGAACCTAATAGATGTCTTCCTAAGCACCAAGCATGCAACTCAAGTGATGATTCCATCAAAAAAGGATAGCATTCTTACACTTGGAAGTGTTGTTTCTGGTGTTGGTGGTGTTGCTTCTCATGTATACACAAGTTCAAAGCATGTTGTGGTGGGATTGACAAAGAATGTTGCTATAGAGCTCAGGCAGTTTGGGACTCGCATCAATTACTTATTGCCCCACTTGATTTCAACACCATTGGCAATGAACTTTTTCAAGTTGGATGAGAATGATGCCTTTGGTATTCATTCTAACCTCAAACGGGTGCGTAGACACCCCATTTTGACCAGCTCTAAGACTTGGGCGCTTTCTTCCGAACACTCGATGATGAAAATTGGAACACGTTATTTTATGAATTTCTCAGAAGAAAAATCAGATTTAAGCTTTAATCCCAACTTTACACCCATTTTAGCCAAATTATTTTAGACTTATTGAAAAACCCTTTTCTAGACAAAATTAGAAAACAAAGCAATTTTGAAAAATTGGCCTCATTCTCTCGTGGGTTGACCACATAGCTTGTGAAACCACATGGCTTGTGAGAAACCTCATGGGTTGCTATGTGATTTGTGAGGAATTATTGGGTGTGGTTAGAGAGGAAAAAATTAGTTTTATAAAATGGTAAGAATTGGTTTTGAAAGAAAAGAAAAAAGAAGTTAGAGGGAGAGAGGAGAAGGAAAATTGCTTTCAAAGAAGGGAAAAGGAAAAAAAAGTCGAAGGGAAAAGGAAAAAAAGTCAAAGAGAAAGAGAGAGAGAGAGAGAGAAAGCTTATTTGCAAAAGAAAGTTGTCTGAGAGAGAAACCTGTTTTATTTAAGACATATTTCGTGAAAATACAACAACTTAAACCTGTGAGCTTTCTTCACTAATATACGCTACTCTTTACTGAAACTAATTAAAAAACTCCATTGAACCTTAAATTTGAACCTTTTTCTTGAGATTCTAAAACTTATTCCACATGCTTGAGGGTGTTAGGAAAAGAGTTTGTTAATCAAAATTCTTTCTTTTAAAGGTGAACTTTTAAAAACAATTCTCATTCATATTTATCGGTCTCAACAAAACTGATCGAAACTGGGCAAAGAGTGACTACCGATCGTCCACCCGGACAACCGCTCGGGCGTCCACCTGGATATCCGACCTTGGGTAATTCGCTCTCTGGTTTTTAGTGTTTAAATATTATCTAAAGGAAAACACAACACAAGTCTTGATTTGGCTCACTGGTTAAGATGCTAAGTGGTAAGGTTTGGATCATTGGTTCAAACTTTCAGCTTTTGTTTTTTTTATTTTGGTGGAGGATGACATCAGCATGATGCAGTGATGGCATCATCGCTGATGTAGGCAGACGAAGTCAATTGTAGTGGACAAAATATTCCATCGTGTCAAAAGAATATTCCCTTAGTTCTGAAAATTGCAATTTGGCCTAGAATTTTTAGACAATTGTGTTGTGGCCTAGATTTCGAGAGAATTTTTCAGTAAGGCCCTTGGAAGTGCGATGAATGTTGGTCCTAACCAAACGGACCGTTCTGGACACAATCGTGAGGTTAGAATTGTGAAATTTTGAATATTTTTTATTATTGCATCTGTATTTTGTATATAGTATCTTGCATATTTATAGCTTTAATATCCCGCCTGTACATATTTTGTTTTTATTATGTTTAACATCCTACCATATTGCTACATTTTTAAGTGATATATCTCTATGAATGCCAGTGGATAGAGCTTGTGTCATTCAATTTGGGATAACATTGATTTTCATGCTTGTAAACTCAATTTTTTTGAGTTGTACATCTTCCAAATTCTTTCAAAAATATATAAAATCAAATTGTTCCAAAATGAATGACACAGTCTATACATTTCACTTAGTAATTTCTAGATTTATTGAATAAATCAGAATATGAACATATAAAGTAAATAAAAATCATATCATAGTTTAGAAAAGGACGATCTTTGATCGGGTGAGTATGGGTGCTTAATTAATGACCTTCGACTCTAGTCACGGGTTTCCTAATTTTCTGTTAGGTGGCAACTTTGAGATCTGATGACGCGGTCTGTTTTTGGCAAAGGATTTTTTTGCAACAAAATGGATTTTCTATAAAGTTGCCAAATCTAGACTCTCATCTATGTTTCACATTGCACTCATGAGACTAGATCAAAGAAATCAATGGCCCGAACTGTGCAACGCGAGGGTACCCTCCGGGCATGTTACAGTTTTTGGCCACTCTGCTGGGGATATTAAGAAAACTTGACTCGAACTTCATGATATGACTTTTATTTTCAATTATATGTTCATTGCATTTCATGCATTGGTGCGCCTAAGTCCCTGTGCTCGTCACTTGTTATCCTAGATGACTATTCTGCTTCGGGCGAATAAACAGTCATGAGATCTAATATGATGGGAGCACAAGGCTTGGAATCAGGATCACCATATGCCGCTTGATCCGCTGGATTGGGTAAGTATATCGATGTCTTGCTGAGGTACTCTTTTTTACTAAGACTGACCTAGTGCATATAGTAAACTCTAGCAACTTCCAACATTAGGATATGATGCCATCCCATTCTAGGATGTGTGGTGTCGTTTGTTTGAATAGTGAAACCCTAGATTATTTCAAAGCTAGGATCGGATAACCCTACCCTCCATAAGGGTGTTTATTCTTTTTCCTGCTATGTGCAATGTGTGGGATCTATACGTGGGTTCTTAAATTAAGATAAATGGTTAAGGTATGTTAGTTAGTGGGGTTTAATTTTTTCAGTGGGGGCATACAATGATCAGTTGTGTGAATTGAGTCGAAGTGCTGCCGGAATTCTGATTGGGGGCATTATTTTGTTTATGCTAAGTCGTTGTAGCACCATAACTTCAGAAAACTCTGACATCTGAATTGAGTGTAAATAAATAGAACTTGTGGGATATCTGACCATTTTTGTGATTGGGGAGTGGCCACCTGTTGATTGCACAAGCTTTATTCTGAATGTAGTGGATGGCTCACATTTTAACTAGCAATTTGAGAACGGTTTTATTCTGAGTTCTAAATTGAGTGTTGAGTCTAAATTTGATTCCACCAAGTTTGTAGAGTTAGGATCAGGCTCGAGTCATTCTAGCACGTCTAAGTTTGGCGATTTCAGGGGTGATAACCCAGACATCATTGTCCTTTCTGTGTCTGTCTTTTCTTTTACTTTCGAGTTCATTTTAACTAGCCAAAAAGTTTTGATGTAGTAATTTTCGCCTACTTCTCTATGCTGGTAAATCATTGCATTGACCAAAATTTTCAAACTTTCATAAAAACGAAGAGGAAGGAATTTCTCGGGATTTGTAACGTTTGATTGACTAAGAGGAAAAGAGGTGTGCTAAGCCCTTTATGGATGAGATCATTTCAATTAATGTGGGTATTGAGAAGTATCTTGGCTCAGTCTAGATTGGTTCTACATTGTCTTCAGAAGAGCATGAGCGATTAGTCGCTTTATTAAAAGATTTTAAAAAATATTTTTGCGTGGTTCTACGAAAACATGCCTGGAATTGATCCTGAGGTTGTAGAACATAGAATCCCTCTCGACCTTGGGACTCGACCCCCTTAGCTTTCAAACCTTGATTCAGCATGTTCAATGATCAACCAAAGTGCGAGACTTGCGTAGCCGGATTGGAAACAACCCTAGAACTAGGGCCAAAAAAGGTTGGATGCGATCGGAGATTCAAGCTTAGTCACCCACCTAGTCAAAACGACTAATTGGTTTGTCGACTCTTTGGCAACCCTAGTTCAATGGTGGATATATCGATCAGGGTCAAGATACATCTGATCCTCACAGAGCAGATAATAACTGCAATAAAATAAGTTAAAGATGATGGATATACTGATCGGGGTCAAGATACATCTGACCTATGCCAACAAGGGGAAAATGCTAAGGATAAGGTGTCAACACAAGATTGCCCAGGCATTGAACAAAAGAAATCAAATCTCAAAATCTGAGAGAAGAAGATTTATTGGTAAAGGACAATCGAACTCCTATCCACGACCCTAAGGCCAAATTCAAACCCAATTAGTTGAGTCCCTACATCATTACGTCTATATGGTCAAGAGTAGCAGTCATTCTTATGGACTTAAATGGCCTAGAGATCTCACAACCAATTAATATGGACAAGCTACAAAGGTACTACCCTTGAGAGGCTCGTTGGGTCGAAAACCCAGAAGGGTGACTCAAGCAAAAGTTAGAGCAAAAAAAATAATAATAATAGAAAATTAAAAATGAAAAAAATGAAAAATGAAAAAATAGAAAATGAAAAATGAAAAAAAAAATTTGAAGAAAAGCTCACAAGGTCGAAAATCTGGAAGGGCAGCTTTGGCAAAAGTTAGAGCACAAAAGGAGTGTTAATACTCGAGCGAACCTTACCCTAGAACTATGTAAGGCCTAATTCCTACATTTGGGATACGTAGACAGCTTCATCTTGAAGTTTGACCCTAACCATTTTCGACTCACTCATTCCATCCATGTTAGATTGGTATATTTCTACTTGACCCGGCTGTCTTATCTATGTTCAATTGGGATATCTTTATTCGGTTCAATTGTCCTATCTCTTCTTTATGGCAAATCTAGCTACAAGACAAATCAAGTTCAAATTTGAGTTTGTGTATCTCAAGGGTTAATTTCATGTTGGTTGGGTAGTGGTCATTTACAAAAATAGATTTTGAGGACTTTTAATCAAGTTGACTGATTTTCTCAAAAATTATTCTATTTTTGCAAAACCAGACCATTCTTTGGGCAATAAAAAGAAAAAATTTCAATGCTCACAACTTGACTTACATAATTTCAAAATAGAGAGTGGATCAAGTGTGTTAATCTAACTGTCACGTTGGTCAAAATATTTTTAGCAGAAAACCAAGCAAATAGTCAAAGCGATGAACTAGGGGCATAGTCAAGTCAATTTTTCTGTCTTTCCCCCCTATTCTCGAAAGTCTCCATTTATATTTTCAATCACGAGCTGGAAAGTGCATAATTGTTGTACGTAAGCCTTTAGTCTGGCGGTTGACCGGTGGTGGTTTTTGTTTTGAATCTTGTTTTGCGGCATCACACTCATAATATTCTAAACTGCGCCCGTAATTATTCTACTTGGTCGCGCCCTGTAACAAGCCCGCAGGGGACCTCGCTACAGCTCGGACTCGATTTGTGTCACGGTTCTTAATCTTGAACCAAAGAGTCCAAATCCGGCAAATCGTTTTGGAAAACAGATTTTTGAAAGAAGTGCCAAACATGGACTGCTTTGCCAGATACAGAGTCGCCACCTAAATATTTTATTTTTGGGAAATTTAGGAAACCCTGACTCGGTGCCAAAGGCCACGTGTCCGTCATCACCAAAGTTGCCTCGGCTCGGGAACTTGGGTACGATTGGGGAAGGTCACTTCGTGAGCACCCCCGCTCGCCTGGTCAAAGACCGGCCTCTGCTAACCATGATATCTTATTTTGAAAACATTGTGAGTTCTTATTCCGGTTATTAGCCTAGGTTACTATGTGATGCTCGCAGCATACAAGTATAGACCGGGTCGCCTGAATTGGGACAAAACATTTCATGTTTATTTGTCTGAAAATGGTTTGATGGTGCTACCCGCAGGTAGGCTAAGACGTGGATTTGCCACCCTCGGGTGGGCTTAGAAAACATGATTTTGCCACTATCTAGTGGGCTTAAAACGAACATTTGATGAATTGTCCCAATCTAAATAACCCAACCTCCACCCACAGGCATTCAAGGCAGTTATATCACATAAGCACATAGCCTCATGGTAAGCATGCTATTCATGGCAGTCACTCACACGTATGCAAGGATGCTAAAGCATAAAACTCACCGAGTACTCCAAGCCAAAACAAAAACGGATTAGAAATCATGCATGATCCTAAATACACAGAATTGCCTAATGCAACACATGCAGAATGCAACTATAGCAGGCTCGGCTATTCTAAACATGGCATGTGGGATGCTACAACTATCAAGTATTCAATTTGGAATTGAAATACAAATGCAGTTTGTATGATGCGCCGAGCCCGGTGCATGCAAAACAGATGAATGATGCAAACATGCTGTCATACTGTATGCTAATTGAAATATGCCCTATATCTAACCATCGTAAGCGGGTAAGCGGGTAAATAAAAGGGAAGAAAGACGTGGGATTGGAAGACATACATCACACTCACCCACACTTATTACAATTATGCCCTCGCGCAGAGGGTCCGAATAAATAATACAGTCCCAAACGAATAATTTACAGTCCGAATAAATAAAAAGTCCTAATTAATTAACAAATTAATCTAGGAAAGCAGTAAATGGCACGCAAATCCATGGACCGCCTCGGCTCTATTCCAAATGATGAATGATGCGTGTTTGAGTTGCTTGGCGCGTAAATCCATCGCGATGCCCCGATTAGCCTCTGTTTACAATTGAGCCCGGAATGCGTGCCAGACTCCGAAAAGTTGCTGATTCTTCATTTTGCTGCAATAGAGAGCAGGAAAGGGGCATAGCAATGTATTTCACAAATATATGCATGCCTCGATCCTCGTGCCACCAATTACGCATATCGATTCATGATGGTCGACGAGCCGATTTGCACAACTCAATATAGGATGAATGCGTATGAATGCTATAACAAAACCTAACTCCATCATGGATGATCCGGAGTGTCGGTGACTTGGGAATTGAGACCCGTTCCGTCACTCGAAGTACGAAACGTGCCTCGTTTCCCGTGCCCGGGCTAACTCCTATCCCGAACACGATGCAATATGCATGATATTCATGAAATGCAACTAAGATACAATCCTAACATGCACAAGGCTATGAAAATGACATGCCTCGAAATGCGTGCACACGGGCACGCAAACCGAGGCGATGATCCTAAGGCATGAAATGGCATACGCAATGCAAATTGGACTTACACTGACACGAGTGGACCTCAGCCACACTCACATAAGAAGCCGATGGATGAAAATGAAGCGCCTCGAAATGCGTGCACACGGGCGCGCAAACCGAGGCGATGGCCCTAAGGCATGAAATGTCATGAAATATGATATACAATGAGACTAAAATGAGATGTCTCGAAATGCGAGCCCACGGGCACGCAAACCGAGAAAATGACATACGAAATGCAATATGGACTTACACCAACATGAGAGAGCCTCAGCCGCACTCACACGGGAGGCCGATAGATAAAAATGAGATGCCTCGAAATGCGTGCACACGGGCACGCAAACTAAAGCAATGGCATACGCAATGCGATGAGACTAAAATGACATACAGAATGCAAAATGGACTTACACTAACATGAGTGAGCCTCAGCCACACTCACATAAGAGGCCGTTGGATGAAAATGAAGCGCCTCGAAATGCGTGCACACGGGCGCGCAAACCGAGGCGATGGCCGTAAGGCATGAAATTACATGGAAATGATATGTAAACATGCAAATAGAGTTTCAACACTGAAATGTGGGGGAAAACAGTCCCGAAACATGGCCAAAGTGCACACGAAGCATGGAATGATCCCGAAATACGATATTAGGCGCTCGAAATGGCCTATAGCTATGCAATGCATGCACGATATGGACATGGAATGAAAATACAGTAGCAAGGCAGCCCCAAGACAAGCATTTTTCAGTCATAAAAAGGGCTAAACAGCAAGCACACATAGGATCAAGCAAGAATACAAAAATGGCCCCGCAAGAGGGGTATTGAAGCAAGTGATACATGCGATGCCCAAATGGAAAAATTCCCTTCTACAACACTGATGAGGGACTAAAAATATGAACATTTACAGTAGATGACATCCCCCAACTCAGTATGAAAACATGCTAAAAATGTCATGCAAGAACTAGGTTACATAAGGCTATAACATGAGGTACCCCAAACATTCATCAAACCAGAAAAGACCCTTAATGAAATATGTCAAGAAGATCAAAATATGACTCTTTCCAGTTCTGATGATGGCCGAAAACAGAATCTAGATAAGCCTAAAAAAGCATGCAAAAATGGGGGCCAAAGAGGGATATAAAGACAAGCACAACATGGAGACCCCCAACAAGGTTGATCCCTTCTACAATGTTGTAGAGGGACACAAAATAAGCTTACTCACAGTTCATAACATGCTCCAAAACAGACTACATGTAGGTCAAACAAATCATGCAAATTTATGATAAATATGAGAGATTATGAAGCAAGTACATGATAGAGAGGCCAAACAGGGTTGAGCCCTTCTTCAATGTTGAAGAGGGGCTCAAAATAGGCCCACTCACAGTTTATATTATGCTCGAAAACAGATCACTAATAGGCTAGAAAAAGCATGAAAGATATTGACATATAAGATGTTATTGAAGCAAGTGTGCCATAGAGGGCTCAAACAGGGTTGAGACCTTGATCAAACATGGAGAATGGCTCAAAATAGACCTAGTTTCAGTTAAGGTCAGAGCCCAAAACAATAAGCAAATAGGCTTAAGAAAAGAGGCAAGAAAGTGCTACAAAAGAGGGAAATGGAAGCTTACCCTTGTAGACAAGTCTTGGCTGCCTTTTGCTTGAAGAATGGATGATTCTAAGCCCCTCAAAACCTCTCCTTGCTGCTGGAAATGGAGTGGTGGTGGTGGTGCTTGATGATGATGAAGAAATGGAACCAAACTTGAAAGAAATGAGAGAGATAGAGATGGATATGTGTTTCTATGCTCAAAGCAAGTGTTCTAAATCTTGAGGGAAAGAGAGAGAGATGTATGCATGCAAGAATGGTTGAGCCAAAGTGTGTGAAAAAAGTGTAGCCTTAAGGGATTAAGTTCCCTTGCATACAAAATATCCCCCGAAATCAGATATTTTGGGGGATACAGTTATATAGCTGTGAAACACACCTCCCAAGAAGCATGGCCGGCCTGCCACTTTTGTTGCAGGTGGCCGGCCGGCCACCCCCTATGGCCGGCCGGCCAAGGGGCAAAAATGAAACAATGAATTGCTGGCCGGCCACCACACATTGGTGGCCTCCCATATGTGCTGAACAAGACCCTATGGTTGGAAATTGGCAACTCTGAAACAAGAGAGACAACAAGCCACTTTTAGAAGGGGTTCAAAATGGACCAAAGAATTACTGGCCGGCCATGTGTTTTTAGGATCCTCCCATGTGTGTACAACACAAATATGTGGTTTTGGCTCGAAGAAAATGGCCCTAGGGTGTTCAACATTAGCCCGGAAGTGAGAAAAACGGGCGTCGGAGGGCGCCGGAAGAGCATAACTGGTCGCTGAGACAATTGCTGGCCTCCCACCCTCCAGTGATCTTCCTGGTAATAAAACAGAGGTACCTGCCAAAAATGAACAAAAACCGATGCAAAACGAATACTCGGGGACCAAAACGCGCAGTTCGGGATCCCGAAAATAGGCCGTTAAGCACCGAAAGTGGCATTCGGCCACGAAGTGGGTATCTAAGACCCCAGTGTCCCTCGAAAGGGAGTAAATGAGATGCATGCCAAAAACCGGAGGAATCAGATATGGTTGGGTGGTCCCGAACCGAGGCACACGGCCTGACGGCTCCGAAAACCGGGAACCGGGCTCCGAAATGGGCAAAATGGCCTACGGCCACGAAATGTAGCCCACGGCCATTGAGAGATGGTCTACGGGACCTCTCCCTCCCCTCAGGAAAGAAAACAGAGAAAACCGAGTCCGGTTCGCAAACCGAGGCAAGGCACAGAAGAGAGTTCGGAAGTCCGGAGGCAGGGCGCACGGCCGCGACTCTGAGACTTCTGAACGAGCACAATATGCAACATCATCGAGCGCTCAATCGGTGACGTCTGAGTCTTAAGGTCGGTCAAAAATGGGGTGTCTACAGTTGCCCCTCTTTGACAGAACTCGGAAGTCACAAGTGACGGAAGTGAATGTCAAAGCCCAGAGACGACCCATTTTTGACAAGGCCGAAGACTTAGACAATCATACAAGATGAACAGAGATATGCGCCCGCAGGCGTGCCCGCAGGCAGGGGGGGCAAAATGCAGAGCAACATGCACAGAGCCAAATGTAACTTGATGATCATGCAAGTGCAGCAAGCTGTAATGAAGCAAGTATTCGCAAATAGATGCAACAGTTTTAAGCAAGAATGCAAAGCAACAACTACATTTCATGCAGTTAGGAATGCGGAGAATTATTCAATTCTCATCGCGTCTCACACAGAGAAGATACGATACCTGCGCGATTCGTCTGGTCGCACCAGCCTCAAATGAACCGTACATACAATATCGTGCCTGCAAAAGAGAGAAATTCAACAAGAACAATATGCTAACAACATATATTCAATGTGATTCCTGTGGTTCCGAAAGTTTGACACACACAGTGTCGGCGAGTGAATGCAACACAATGCAAGAAAGGAACGTGCGTGACAACGCATGCTCGAGCACAGATGTATGGTACACCAAGAAAACATGCATGACAATGCAAAATGTTCATGAGAATGCAAGTTATGTGCACAATAATGCAAAATGAGCGCGAATCAGGGTACCCGTTTGTTGCGAAATAACGAGTAAGAAAACGCGCATTTCGGCGAAGGCGACTCGATCGCGGCCTCTGGTTCACCTCCCGGAGAGGTTACAACATGCTCAAAAAGGATACATTCTAATTTTGATGAGTAATGATGAGACACATGTCAGAAATTGCAGCTGAAGTTCCGGCGGAGCAATTTCGCGACCGGAAGGTACACTTTTCTTGAACTTTTTCAGGTCCCGGGAACTCCAATCTTCCTCAAAATTTGCAGGGAGCTAGAGGGGGAGGTGGGGGACATGGCCGGCCAAGTGGTTGCCCTAGGGGAGGCTGCCGGCCACCTTCCAAAAAGCAAATGGCCGGCCAGCTAGGAAAGGTGGCCGGCCGGCCACCTGCACAAAAGTAGGGGCAATTTTGTCTTTTGCCTCATTTTCTATATATATCCTCACCCATTCAATCCGAAATCACTCCCACAGGTGTGAAATTTTCTCCTCTTGCCTCCCAAACCATTTTTTCTTTCAGATCTGCACTTTATACGCGCTTTTCAGCCTTTTTTGCAAGTTGTTTTCGCAAAATCTCTCAGTTTTAAGCACTTTGAGTCAATTAAATTTTGATTTCGGAGCTTCTTTTCTCATTTTCATCACTTGAGGTAAGTTTGTCTCAATATTTGGAATATTTTCTCGGGAGTTGACTTTTGTTGACTTTTTCATTTCCCGGGAGTTGACTTTTGTTGACTTTTTCAATTTTGGCTCATTTTTGCTCATTTTTGCTCCTTTTCGCAGATTTCTTGAGATGGCGGGTGACTACCCTCATGGTAGAGGTCCTCCAGGTGCCGGAGATGATTTTGATATCATGGCACTACCCCCGAGAGTCCGCCCTTTTATTCCCGGGAGATACGTCCCACCGGTACATATGCTTCCGCGGGCCGTTTTTCGTCGTTTCACTAAGTTCAATGACCGAGCACCCGGGGATTAACTTCTGCGAGAGCCGGAGCAGCACACCTCTCACGAGGCACGAGAGGTATTTTACTTCATTTTCTACATTTTTCGTGCATTTTGTAGCTTTGCCATGCTTGAACACACAGTTTTAGCTTATGACATAGTACTTTGTTTGCACTCCGAACATGTGACTTAAATACTTGAATTTCTGAACACGAGGCTCACTGATTGATTGTGAACGCACGGTACACATTAGTTAAGAATTGAACACACGGCTCAAACACTGATTTGTCGAACACACAGCCTGAATTTGAAGGTGAGCACACCGCACACACTGATTAAGAGTAGAACACACAGTCCCAAACTCTGATTTTCTGAACACACAGTCCAAGTTGATGGTGAACACACAGCCCACACTGATTAAGAGTAGAACACACAGTCCCAAACTCTGATTTTCTGAACACACAGTCCAAGTTGATGGTGAACACACAGCCCACTGATTAATGATTTGAACACGCAGCCCAAAACACTGATTTTCTGAACACGCAGCCCAGGTAGAAATTAAAGTGAACACGCAGCCCACTGATTAATGATCTGAACACGCAGCCCAAAACACTGATTTTCTGAACACGCAGCCCAGATATAAATTAAAGTGAACACGCAGCCCACTGATTAATGATATGAACACGCAGCCCAAAACACTGATTTTCTGAACACGCAGCCCAGGTAGAAATTAAAGTGAACACGCAGCCCACTGATTAATGATTTGAACACGCAGCCCAAAACACTGATTTTCTGAACACGCAGCCCAGGTAGAAATTAAAGTGAACACGCAGCCCACTGATTAATGATTTGAACACGCAGCCCAAAACACTGATTTTCTGAACACGCAGCCCAGGTAGAAATTAAAGTGAACACGCAGCCCACTGATTAATGATTTGAACACGCAGCCCAAAACACTGATTTTCTGAACACGCAGCCCAGGTAGAAATTAAAGTGAACACGCAGCCCACTGATTAATGATTCATTTGCACACTGCTACTTTATTTTATTTGCACACAGCTTGTATTTATTCTGAATGCAGGTTGGCTCTCGCGCCGTGCGAGGATATGGCTCCACCGCTGCGAGAGAGTGGTACGCCGAGCTCCCGGAGGCTGTCCTTCGGAGCATTCTGTATGGGGTTATCACACTGTCCTGCCAGTAGGACATTGTTAGCTGCTCTGGTGGAGAGATGGTGGGACACCACCAATTCTTTCCATTTTTCTGCCACCGGGGACATGACCATGACCCCGCTGGATTTTGCCGTACTCACCGGCCTAGACACGGGCGGTTGGCCCATACCTTATGACGAGGATATGGGAGAGTGGGAGGCCGCTTGGATACATCTATTGGGGGCTCGCCCACCTGTAGACAGAGCTTCCGGGAGAGTCCGGTACACCTGGTTCTCTTCCCATTTTCGGAGGCCGGAGATGGAGCCTGAGTCTCCTGAGGAGATTGAGCAGTACACCCGAGGTTTCCTCATGTTCCTCTTTGGCACCACTTTGTTTGCTGATAGGGGAAACACTGTTGGATTGTATCTTCTGAGTGCCCTAGTGGACCTATCACAGGTCAGTCGGTATGATTGGGGTGGCGCTGGCCTGGCTACCCTCTATTGCTACATGAGTGCAGCCTCTCGCGGGCGGGGAGACTTACTCGGCGGCTATTGGAGAGCCTGGGAGGTACGTTCTGTCCTCTTGATTTACATTTCTGCTCCTCATTACTTGTTCATTGCACACACGGCACACTCTGCACTCTGTATTCTGCTTTTAGCACTTTGTATTCACATTCCACACTGTTTTTCTCAGCTATGGGTATACGTATATTTTCCCACATTAGCCCCGGAGATGGAGTGGCAGGGCTCCTTATGACTCCGTTTTCACTGGTATTCGAGGGCGAGCACCGACCGAGACCTCGAGAGACTCTCTTCGGCCTGCGACAGTATTTTGACACTATTCGGACGACAGAGGTATTCCAAAACTCTCGGTTCCTTTCATTTTCATCTTTGATCTGCCCTGCATATTCCTAATTTCTGATTGATTTATGCACTGGCTATCCGCAGATTACTTGGCAGCCCTGGGCGGTCTTAGGTGATGGTCTCCGATATCAGTATCTTGGAGGATCGAGTAATTCCCAGTATAGGTTCCTGCTCGAAGGACCAGTTGGTAGGGTATGGTTCCTGGGGGAACGCTTTCTACGCCAGGTGTGGGGGTACGATTCTCAGGACCCTCCTGCTGTACCTCCAGCCACTATGCGGACTGCGGATAGACTCTCTACCCAGGAGGTCACTAGTGCTATGCAGGGCACCGATGCTTTGTTATATCTCATGGAGGGGGACTACGCCACCTATCGTCGTATATATCTGATGCCCCCCTTGACGGGAGTGTGTGCTCCGACACTGAGGCCTACTGATGTACCATCTTCGAGTCAGGTGTGGGGGTACGATTCTCAGGACCCTCCTGCTGTACCTCCAGCCACTATGCGGACTGCGGATAGACTCTCTACCCAGGAGGTCACTAGTGCTATGTAGGGCACCGATGCTTTGTTATATCTCATGGAGGGGGACTACACCACCTATCGTCGTATATATCTGATGCCCCCCTTGACGGGAGTGCGTGCTCCGACACTGAGGCCTACTGATGTACCATCTTCGAGTCGTGCCCGTGCTACGGATATCCCTTCCTCTAGCAGGGCTGGTGCATCTAGGGGTAGAGGTAGTTCGATTCCTCCGATCCCTCCGTCTCTTCATCATTCTGGGTGGCCAGACATGCCGACCGAGTTGACGAGTTGGCGGTTTGGGACTCCTTTCCAGGTCTCTCTAGAGCCTCCTCTTCCTGACCACAGATATGTCAGAGACCCTGATTCACCTCCGGTATGTTTTTCAGCTTTGATTTATCAGTCGGATATTTGGACATTCATTCCTTTACTGATAGTTTTGCATTTGTATCTGTAGCCTCCAGTTGAGTACACGGACGAGCTGCTCGGGATGTTAGCCACATTCGAGGGCATGATCCTACGGAGGGAGGCACAGCTAGCGATCATGGACGTGCAGGTATTATCCATCTTTCTTGTATTTAGCATAGTTCTGATAACATACTGGTTTTGAACATTCTGCTGTATTGATAGTCTGTGTGTGTAGAGCACATCTGACACACACCCCACTCACATATTGTACTTGCATCTGCTTTTCATATTTGAACTGATGCATTGAACTCTTCACTTTCAGATGCCTCTTGTATACGCATCGCTGCAGGCCAGGCCACCCGGGCCTTCTCAGAGAGGTCGAGGTGCTGGGCCATCTGGGCCTTTTCGAGGAGCTGGGCCATCCAGGCCTTCTCAGGGAGCAGGGCCATCTAGGCCTGTCCGAGGAGCTCGAGGAGCGGGGTCGTCTCACAGACGCAGGGCACCCATTATTGAGGAGGAGGAGGAGGAGGTCGCAGACCGTGAGTCAGAGACATCTGCTGGGGAGGGAGGCTCTGGTCTTGGTTCCGGGAGTGGAGACGAGGCTGAGGGGGATCCGGAGGATGATAGCTCTGACCCGGATGGTGATGATGGTGCAGAGGTTGTCCCGCAGAAGAGGATGAGAGGGCCTCCTCATTCCCGTTCCCGAGGATATTGATGCTATTTCCTGCTTTATTTTACTTTTTGCTAGTAGTTTGTAGCACTTTGCATATTGTTAGGCAGTTTTATTTCCTGTAAAACTTGTACCTTTATTTGTTGCAAAACATGATGGAATGAAACAGCCTTTGAAAAGATGTTTGTATTTGAAATCCTTAGCATCGCAACGCATCGCATTATTTTGCACAAAGATGAAATTGAATGGGAATGTGCCTTGTGTATTTACCGGGTCAGGTAATGAACCGACGTAACATAACGAATAACTTGACTCACTAAGAAATAACAGAATCTTAGCAAGTTTACAACTCGATAAGCAAAGTACAACAATATTAACGACTCAATAAACGGGACTCAACAAAAACGTGTAAACAAAAAGTAAACAAAAGGTAATAACTCAAAACATAAAATGCGACAGCTCGACAAAACTTACAACTCGATAAACAAAGCAACAACTCGATAAACAAAATACAACAGAGCGCACTTCGGACGGACGATCTGGATGATGGAATGCATCCGAAACTGAGAGAAATGGAGGCCTTCGACATCCCCGATGCGTAGAAATGTCTCAAACTTCCTTCCGGAGGGCAAAACAGGACCAATGCAGGGCCGGCCATATTTTGCATCTGGGGATTGAAAGGTGGCCGACCGGCCATATTTTGAGTCAAGGGTGGCCGGCCTGCTAGAATAGGTGGCCGGCCGACCACCTTTTCCTGCAGCCTCCAGAATTGTGACACGTGTCCTTTGAATAGTGTTTCATCCTCTATAAAAGCCCCAACCTTGGAACTTATTCATTTCATCACTGTTTCTCACAAAAATGGAGGCATTTCTCGTAGAAAATCTCACATCTTGGATCTCTTCTTTAGATGGCTCAGAAAAGTTAAACTTCCGGGGTTTCGGCTTGAATGCACTATTCACGTTGGACCGGACTTCACTGCATCTTCCTTTCCTCCATGCCGCGATGAGATTTTGGAACCCAGTGACGCACGTCTTCAGCTTCGGAGGGCAAGAGGTATGTCCCACTTTTGAAGATTTTCAAGTTTTGATAGAATCCGAGCGAGGTGAGGAAATCTTGCCCCAACTCAATTTTGGCCATGCCCAAACCCTAGGGCGGATGTGCGGACTCAACGCACATGATGCTCGATCCCTGATTTGTAACGGAATGTTGGATATCCCAAGCCTGATTTACCGGTTCTCCGATGCTGGTGACCGCGGCGACCATCATTGGCAAGGCTTCCGGCAACACGCCCTCTGTTTATGCATGTTATCTCATTTTCTATTTGCCTCGAGCTTTGGAGGATCCAGCGCCCGTCTGATTGAGGTGGCCCAAGGTTTGAAAGAAGAAAGGAGTTGCATCGCCATGACATTGGCAGAGACGCTGATGGGCTTGGATGCTTTCTGTCGCTGGGAGACGACTAGATTTGCAGGGAGTCCACTACTGCTGCAGGTAATGTTTTCCACCCGTTCTCACATATGTATTTGCTCACATCACTCGGCCTTCAGGCTCGGTTTTTCTCACAAAACCTTTTTCTTACTTTTCTCTCATCGTACATCTCTCTATTCTTTATTCTCTCATTTTTCATCCCTCCCCAGGTATGGTTGATGGATAAATTGCAGGTTGTGGACTCTTGCCCTGCTTACTCAGCCCGCGGCTATTTCTTTCGACAGCGCCTAGTCGACGCCCTTGATGAGGGATGGTGGTTTGAATGGATGTGCAATTTGTCGGCAGATCGCATTGCGTGGCGCTGCCCTTGGCTCAATCTCCTGGCGATGAGCTACAGCATGTCTCGACAGGTTGGGATTCGACTGATCGGCTTGACTCACTGCGTATTCTATTTCCCATTCCGTATTCTGCGCCAGTTTGGCCGTGATCAGACTTGCCCACCAGAGGGGATAGAGTGTCCGGCTACATTTCCAGTTCGAGGCGCACAGCTGGCTCGGCAGGCCGCAGCATGGGGAAATAGAGAGCTCCTGGCCCCTGCTCCCACTTTTAGTTGCACCTTGTCTGACGAGTGCTGGGATTGGCTCAACGAAGAAGCACAGGTTGGGCCTAGGTTGGCATGCCCTGGATTTATTGCTTTACTAGTACTTTCAAGTTTTCTTCCTGAGTGTAATAAAAAGCAACTTCGATTGTATGCAAAAGCGAGAGAACTCTGTTTTGAAATCAATGAAATTGAAGGTTGTGGTACTGAAAATTTTCCGCTTTGGTCCAAAAATGGTCTTAGTTGTGAAAAGATTAATTTTGAGCAAAGTCAACTTTTATTAAAACTTTTCAAAACTATTTTCGATGTGGATCAGAACTGGACACGCCTGAGATCTGTCACTGAGATGCACAATCCCGGATCCTAGCAACTGGAAAGTTGCCCCTAGTTTGAATGGTACCGCAGCACTTCATTGCAATGGAAAGTTGCCCCTAGTCTGAATAGCACTGTACCGGAGATTACGATAAATGCTGATGAACAGAGATGACTGAGATGATCAAATGGACAAAGTTGATTAGGGAAAAGATTGTGGCTGAACTTCAAGACGAAGCTGCCTACGTATCCCAAAGACGAGAATCAAGCCTTACGTAGTTCAGGCTTAGGTTCGCTCGGGTATTTTCACTCTCCTTTTGCGCTCTAACTTTTGCCAAGGCCGCCCTTTGCGGGTTTTCAACCTTGCGAGCTCAGTTTTTATAATTTCAAATTTTCTGTGCTCTGAGTTTTGCCTAGGTTGCCCTTTCGGGTTTTCGGCCTAGCAAGCCTCTCAGGGGTAGTATTTCTTCAACTTGTCCATGTTGATCGGTTGAGAAAACTCTAAGCCATCTAGATCCATCAGAACCACAGCTCCACCAGACCAGATTGACTTGATGATGTAGGGACCAGTCCAATTAGGCCTGAACTTGCCCCTTGGGTCGTGGATGGGAGCTCGGTTGTCTTTGAGCACCAAATCTCCTTCCTTCAAATTCCTGGACTTAACCTTCTTGTTGAAAGCCCGGGCAATTCTACGTTGATAACCTTGGATGTGGTACAGTGCTTTCAGCCTTCTTTCATCGAAGAGCATGAGTTCCTCAAATCTGCTTTGTTGCCAGTCTGCCTCAGCTATTTGACATTCAGCCAATACTCGTAATGACGGAACCTCAATCTCAATAGGTAGAACGGCCTCCATCCCATAAACCAACGAGTATGGAGTCGCCCCAGTAGAAGTTCTGATTGAAGTCCTGTAGCCCCACAGAGCAAACGGCAGCTTATCTGGCCAGTCCCGGTAGGTTTCCACCATCTTCTGCAGTATGCGCTTGATATTCTTGTTGGCGGCTTCAACCGCTCCATTGGTTTGCGGCCGATAGGTAGATGACTTATGAAAAGCCACATTGTATTTCTCCAACAAATCAATCACCTCCTTCTTGAAGTGGGAACCATTGTCTGAAATTATTTCGTTTGGGACCCCATAGCGACAGATGATGTTGTTTCTGATAAACTTTGCGACGTGCGAAGCCTTCAACACCGCATAAGATTGGGCCTCAACCCACTTTGTGAAATAATCTATCGCTACCCAAGATGAACTCATGCCCATTCGACCCCTTCGGCGTAACTGCTCCGATTACATCAATTCCCCAACTGAAAAACGGCCATGGCGAAGTCATGTTGTACAGCTTTGTTGGCGGGATGTTCATACGATTTGCATGAATCTGACATTTGTGGCATCGCCGACGAAACAATACAATCCTTCCTCCATGGTGGACCATAATAACCCTGTCTGAGGATCTTCCGTGCCAACATTACCCCATTCATGTGTGCACCACATTCTCCCCCTGGATGGCTTCCATCAGACGCTTTGACTCTTCGGCATCAACGCACAGTTTATGCATTCCCAGATGACCCCATTTTACAGTTTACCCCCGCAGATGATGAACTGAACTGCCATTCTTCTGATTGCCCTCTTGTCTTTGGCATTTACCCCTGGCGGGTATGCTTCTTTCTCCAAGAATTCCAGATGTTGTAATACCAGGGGTGTTCGTCCTGAACTTCATCTATGGCTGCAATCGAACTCATAGGCAGGTGCAAATTTCTGGTCAATGATGACTGGACGCATCCGGACTCCACACGGGATGTCTATCATAGAAGATAGAGTTGCTAAAGAATCTGCGAACCTGTTGTTCTCTCTTAGTAGATGAGTAAACTTAGCTTCTCAAACCGAGGAATCAGCAAATCCAAGGTTTGGTGATACATCATCATCTTTTCCTCTTTTACTTTCCAGTCTCCTTTAGCTTGAGACACAACAAGGTTCGAGTCCCCAATGACGTCCAACCGCCTTGCCCCTAGTTCCAGGGCTGCTTCTAGACCAGCGATGTACGCCTCATATTCTGCTTCGTTGTTCGAGACTTTGAATCGGAGTTTGAAGGCTAGAGGGATACGGAATCATCGGGTGCTATCAGCAACACTCCTATCCCATACCCATGTTGATTTGACGCTCCGTCAAAGTACATCGTCCAAGTTTCATCGTCGATATGCAAAATGGATTCATCGGGAACAGGTACTCAACTGCTTCATCCCCCTCAACCGGATGGTCGGCAAGGAACTCTGCCTGCTCTTCCTTTCACTGACTTGCGTGTCACGTACGTGAGATCAAATTCGGAGAGCAACAGCAACCAACGAGCTAGCCTACCCGTAAGCGCTGGTTTCTCGAAGAGATATTTGATGGGATCAAGTCGTGAAACCAACATTACAGAGTGAGCTAACAGGTAGTGCCGCAGCTTCCTGGTAGCCCAACCAAAGCTAAGCAAGCCTTTTCCAGCGGTGTATATCGGGTCTCATACTCCAGCATCTTCTTCTGAGATATAGATGGCTCTCTCCACCTTGTCTTCTGATTCTTGTGCAAGCATGCAGCCCATTGTAGTTTCAGTCACTGACAGATACAAAATCAACGGTTTCCCTGGTTCTGGCGGTGACAACACGGGCGGGTTCTGTAGATATCTTTAATCTGTTCAAATGCAGCTTGACATCGGCCGTCCCATTGGAACTTCTTTCCTTTTTTAGAGACCAAAAAGTGGTTCACAAGTCAAGGTTAATTTTGAGATAAACCGTCTTATGAATTGCACTTTACCCAGAAAGCCTCGCACCTCCTTTTCAGTCCTTGGTGGTGGCATTTCTAAGATGGCCTTGATTTTGGAAGGGTCGACCTCGATGCCCCTTTGTGTAATCAGAAACCCCAGCATTTTTCCCGCTGTAACACCAAATGTACATTTCTGAGGGTTTAGCCGCAACCGGAATTCCCTGATCCTTTGGAAAACTTATGCAAGGCGGTGTAGTGGCCCTCTCTTTCCTTGGACTTGACAATCATGTCGTCCAAATACACCTCAACCTCTTTGTGGATCATATCGTGTAATATGTGGTCGCGGCCCGTTGATAAGTAGCTCCAGCGTTCTTCAACCCAAACGGCATTACCCGGTAGCAGTATGTCCCCCACGGGGTGGTGAATGCAGTCTTTTCCCGGTCTTCTGGTGCCATCTCTATCTGATTGTATCCTGAGAAGCCATCCATGAATGAGAGCAATGCATGCCCTGCTGTGAAGTCTACCAACTCATCGATGTGAGGTAAGGGGAAGTCGTCCTTCGGACTAGCCTTGTTCAAATCCCTGAAATCCACACACACCCGGATCCTGCCGTCTTTCTTCGGCACCGGAACAATGTTGGCCAACCAAGTCGGATATTCAGATACCAGCAGGAAGCCTGCGTCAATTTGCTTGGTAACCTCTTCCTTAATCTTAAGAGCCCAATCCGGGCGGATCCTTCTGAGTTTCTGCTTGACAGGTCGGGCCTCGGGGTCAAGGGGGATCCGATGCTGTACAATCTCAGGATCGATTCCAGGCATGTCTTCGTAGGACCACGCGAAAACATCTTTGAAATCTTTTAATAAAGCGACTAAGCGCTCGCGTTCCTCCGAAGACAACGTGGACCGATCTGGACCAGCCGCGGGTCCTCCTCAGTACCAATGTTCACGGTAGTGATTTCATCCATTAATGGCTTAACAAATCTCTCTTGCTCTTGCTCAATTAAACATTGTAAAACCGGAGGAACTTCGTCCTCGTCGTTTTCATCAAAGTTTTGAAAGTCTGAATTAATGCAATAAATCAAGGGACAGAGAAATACTCAGAAACCACATTCACCTCGTTCTCATTAAGTTCATCCAAATCGTCCAATTCTTCGTTACAACAACACTCAAAAGAGAAAGAAAAAGACGACCTAGACAGGACTGTGGCATCCGGGTTAACATCCCCAGGAGTACCAGACTCAGACTCAGTCGAGCTGGAACTGATTCCGACTCACAGGACTCGGTGGAATCAGATTCCGGCTCACTACCTGACCGGTGTGCTACTGGACAAAAAATCCCTCCTCGTACTGCCAAGTGAGAGAGGGTGCGATTGATGCATCCAAGATAGCTGCTGGTCGGCTCGCAGCCGTTTTATCCCCAATCATGGAAACCACGAAGTTATCCCCAAGCACTCTTGGTCGATCGGAGGATCAGAGAGGAGACATGCCAGTGCTACCCCCATTTCAAATTCTGTGCCCTCAGGATCCCCTGCTTTATTCTGCTCAACCTCAGTTGTTGGGTCTGTCTGCTCTGTGGCAACGTCATCCCGGATAGTTGCAGGTGAAGAAGATTTCGAAACCTGGTACGCTTCTTCTCCGCGTTTATCCATGGCTCTGGGAAGCCGCAAAATGGGAAATCCTCCCCCTCCCAGACGAAGCGTCCGTTCAGGGTACCCTGAATGGGCCTGTGTATTAAGTCAAAAGGCTTCCCAGCCTGCTTCGCTCTGGCTCTGCCGGCCATTTCCTTTCCTTTCCTCACCCAGTCCTTTTTGGTGGGTAGATAACCCAGTCCAAAGGTATGCGGGTTGTGTGGCACTTCGGCCAATGCTGCGACTCCTTTCCTGCCGCTCCTTCCTAATCCCATCCCGGGAATATGTTGTAGCTTGTTCATGAGGTAGACGGATTGAGCACTGACGTACACACCTTCATTCACAGCCATAATATTCTGTACTACCCGGGCCTCAGCCAAAGTGAATCCTGATAAGAATACATCTTCTGTGCCATGCTCAATTTCCAAGACCGGCGTAGATATCTCTGGAGGCGGATGGATTGACGAGTTCCCGAACACAGTGGCTACTCCCTTTCCATAGGGGTATTTCACCATCTGATGTAGAGTGGAAGAGACTGCCTTTACTTGGTGCAGCCAGGGCCGCCCCAAGAGTAAGTTGAAGGTTGCGGGAACGTCCAAGACATGAAATTCGATGTCGTGTTGTCCTGGACCAACCTTGGTTTGAATCTTGACAATCCCCATCACTTCCCTACTCGTATTATCGTAAGCTTTGATCACCTGAGTTGTTGGTGTGAAGTCTGCGGGCTTTAACCCAACTGCATATGTTGTTCTGACTGGGCAGACATTGATGGCGGACCCGGTATCAACAAGTACCACCGGTATCCATTTGCCTCTACATTCCACGGAGACGTAGAGAGGTTTGTTATGGTTTGTGCCCTCAGGCGGTAACTCCTTGTCTGAAAAGGTTAATGCCGGGGAACCTCCTCCCGGAAAAACCAACCCAACCAGCTGCTCTGGCGTAGTGTCTATTGAGAATTTGGCCTTGTCCATGGCAGATAGGACGGCCTGTCTGTGTACCCTTGATGCCATAAGCAGTCCCCAGATGGAGATGTCTGCTTGTATCTTCTTCAATTGCTTGAGCACAGCTTCTTCTTCAATCTGTTTCTCTCTCTGCTTCTCAGCTTCTTTATCTTTTCCAGATGCCTCAGGTTGGTCAAGGTGTGGGGCCTTGAAATACCGCCCACTTCTGGTCATATGAGCGACCTCGTCAATATACCAGGTATCATCTGGTTGGTTACCTCCCCAGTCCTCATCTGTGTGGGCAAGACATAAGTCATCGTCTTCCCACCACATTCCGTCGGCAGCCGACAGACATTTGTCCGGCTCCGGTATGATCGTGCTCGCAGCACCTTCAGTCTTTATGTCCGCAGCATTTTCTGTTCGTGTGCACACAGCATTTCCGACCCCCACATGGGCCTTAGCTTTTCTAATTCTCTCGGAATCGTCAAACCTTTGTTGTTCCAACTGCGTCAGTACAGCTGGTTGTTCAACATTCCCTGTATTTACAATCCCCAAATTCTGAGCGGAATTCTTAACGCCGGCACTCTCCGGCGGTGGATTTTGACCCTCGGCCCTTCCGGCCATCATTGATACTCTCGCCCCTGCCGGGCCCTGCTCTGATTGAAATTCTACAACGTCTGGCTGATCATCTAACCATCCGACAACTTCTGCCGACTCCTCATAGTCGAACCAGTTGATTGCAGCATCCCCTGATTCTTGGTCGTTGAAGAACTGGAAGTTGGCAAAGTCCCCTTCCACTGTTGTCAGATCATCTGCCCTTGTTCAAGTCTGTCCCCCCGAATCATGCATAGTTCAGCTTTTTCTGGCAGCCCCACACTCAGCTCAGACTGGCCCACTGATAAGATGTACTCGCTTGGATCATAGGCTACTCCAGCAAGATTCCCAGGCTGTTCCATCCCAGACTCAACAATTCTGCTCTCCTCTGAAACCTGCCCCGTTCCATCTTCGGTGGTCACCACCACTGGCTTAGATTGGGTTGTGAAGGTGTCCAACATGCACAAGTCAGTGCAATCAGGAAGGATCACCTCCGCTTGGGTAGGTGAGAGGGAGTAATATAGATACTAGGATCGTAGATACGACACGACCCCAGTGTGGATGAGGTTGACTCTTTTGGGAGGAGGGGCTTGGTTGTGTGGTGGGAGAGGATTTGTTGTGACGTTGGGTTTTTCGGGAGGTGCGATCACCTGCTTGTCAATAAGATCTTGGATCTCATGACGCAATCTATAGCAACGGTCGGTGTCATGACCGTGCTGTTGGTGGTACGCACAGTACTTTGACGGGTCATGAGAGGGAGGGAGTGGATTTGGCAGAGGCCTCGGCTCTAAAGGTGTCAAATGCTTCTTTCTGATTAACACCCCGAGAGCCTTGGACAAAGGCATGTATAGTGGAGTGAAGGTTCTTTGGCCTCTGGGCTGAAATCTCGAGGCTTGGGTACTGCTCTCAGATGTACTGGAAAAGGGTGTGGCCGCTGCGGGCCTTGGTTGGGAAGGGGGAGCGGTGGTGACCATGCCGACCTCAGAAGTCCTTGTGTTTGCAGCGCCACTCGGGCCTGCGTTGTTATTGCGGTTGAATGTCCTTCGGGGCTGCTCCCGGTCCTGATCGATCAAACCTTGCTTCATCGCATCCTCGATCTGTACCCCCATCTCATGTAAATCTGAGAAGGTAGGAAAGGGGAGTACGATCATCTTTTGCATGAGTTTCGGTTGGAGATTGCGCACAATCATCCGGATTTGATCTTTATCTGTTGGCCTCAAGGTCATCATCGATGCCTTTGCTCTCCACCGAGTTACAAAATCAGAGAAAGATTCCTTGGGTTCTTGCCTCGTCGTTTCGAGATCACGGGTTGTAATCCCGATCTGTGTATTGTACGAGTACTACGCAACGAAGGCCTCAGCCATCTCATCCCAATTTCTCTTCACATCATCTTCTAACTTTGCGTACCAGATGGCCGCCACCCCCGACAAAGTTCTGCCAAACAGGGAAAGCTTTTGTGGTCGAGTTAGGCCCATTGGTCTCAAGATGTCTGAAAATAGCCGAAGATGGACCATGGGATCTCCGGACCCATCAAAACGGTCGATCTGTGGCATCTTGAATCTGTCTGGCAATGTTACGGCCACATCAGTGTACCCATCTTCGATGTCTGGGATGGCCTTCACCCCCTGCGATTTCTTGAAAAGCTTCTCCAACTTACTCAGTTTCAGAGCTGTATGATCTACCTCGAACTCAAATGGAGAGTCCGGGTGGTTGGGTGTAAGATTCTTCAGTTGAGGCAGAAGCGGGGGCGGAGCCAGCTCCGTTAGAAGGTTAGTGTCCTCTTGGATATTTTGGACATTAGGCAGGGTGTTCTGGGTGTTCGGGAGGGTATTCTGAGGGTTTGGCAGGGTATTCTGAGGGTTTGGCAGGGTATTCTGACCCATAGGTGCCTGCTCGGGTAGTGGAGCCGCTGGTGGAGGAGGAACCTGATGTGAAGCAGACGCTGCATTCTGCTGTTGCAGCCTAGTGATCAGCTCGGCCTGCTGGGCCATGACTGCGGCTTGTTGTTTAGAAAATTCCGCTTGGCGGATGGCATCCTCTTGCATCTGTCTCATGCTCTCTTGCACCTGGCGCATCATCGCCTCCATCCCTGATGTATTCTGCTGTTCCATCTGGATGACCGGTAAATGTACTTCTATGGCAGACACAGAAATCTCATCCTGGCTGTTTACTATCAAAGTAGCCCTCTGTCTTGGTAATCCCTGCTCTGACACACTGCACCTCCTTGGCCTTCTTCTGGCAACTAGGGGTAGGGAGTGGAACACTGGATGTCCGTCAACGAGATCCTCGGATCGGTTAAGTCGGCGACCTCGTGTCCAAAGTGCTTGGGGAGTATCTGCTGGTTTGGAAGCAATCGTGCTAAAAACTGCCCTAGCAAAAAGATAATAAAGCGAAAAGGAAATAAATAACCAGATGAACGGGCAGCATAACAGCTTAAATTAAATACACACAACACACAGTCGGGCATACAACACGCAGTTGATAAGCTGAAAATACACTGTCCTCAATCACTGATCACTGTTCCTGTATCGCTGTTCCCCAAAACTGAATCCGATATCCGCAGACAACTGATTCTCAGATACTGACTGATGCCCGCAGGCCTGACTGATGCCCGTAGGCCTGATGCCCAAACTTATAGACTGATGTATGCATTCCTGTAGAGACGTACTCTAAAGCACATAACAGATAAGTGAGAGCCAAAACACCCCTATGTTGGGGTAGGATTTCCCTGTCCTATTTTGTCAGGAGCTAGGGTTTCACTACGCACGCAGCGGTTTCAAACAACCTATAAACAGGTAAGCAACCTGTCCTAGTTTGGAATGGTCACTATGGATCCGAATATGCACTAGGTCGAATGGTCAAAAAGGGTGCCCCGGTAAAACCGAGGTTTGTGTTCCCATGCTGTCAGAGCCCAGAGCCGATCAGCCTTATGGACATGCCTTGACAAGACAAGCCTCCGGCAAATCGTTCGGGAATGGCATATGGCAAACACGGTGTCCAAGGCGCACCAATGCAAATGCAATGCAAAGAAACACACAAGTATAGTCAAAAACAGATATCATGAGTTCGAGTCAAGTTCTCTAAATCCCCAGCAGAGTCGCCAGAAACTGTAACAAGCCCGCGGGGGACCTCGCTACAGCTCGGACTCGATTTGTGTCACGGTTCTTAATCTTGAACCAAAGAGTCCAAATCCGGCAAATCGTTTTGGAAAACAGATTTTTGAAAGAAGTGCCAAACATGGACTGTTTTGCCAGATACAGAGTCGCCACCTAAATATTTTATTATTTAGGAAACCCTGACTCGGTGCCAAAGGCCACGTGTTCGTCATCACCAAAGTTGCCTCGGCTCGGGAACTTGGGTACGATTGGGGAAGGTCACTTCGTGAGCACCCCCGCTCGCCTGGTCAAAGACTGGCCTCTACTAACCATGATATCTTATTTTGAAAACATTGTGAGTTCTTATTCCGGTTATTAGCCTAGGTTACTATGTGATGCTCGCAGCATACAAGTATAGACCGGGTCGCCTGAATTGGGACAAAACATTTCATGTTTATTTGTCTGAAAATGGTTTGATGGTGCTACCCGCAGGTAGGCTAAGACGTGGATTTGCCACCCTCGGGTGGGCTTAGAAAACATGATTTTGCCACTATCTAGTGGGCTTAAAACGAACATTTGATGAATTGTCCCAATCCAAATAACCCAACCTCCACCCACAGGCATTCAAGGCAGTTATATCACATAAGCACATAACCTCATGATAAGCATGCTATTCATGGCAGTCACTCACACGTATGCAAGGATGCTAAAGCATAAAACTCACCGAGTACTCCAAGCCAAAACAAAAACGGATTAGAAATCATGCATGATCCTAAATACACAGAATTGCCTAATGCAACACATGCAGAATGCAACTATAGCAGGCTCGGCTATTCTAAACATGGCATGTGGGATGCTACAACTATCAAGTATTCAATTTGGAATTGAAATACAAATGCAGTTTGTATGATGCGCCAAGCCCGGTGCATGCAAAACAGATGAATGATGCAAACATGCTGTCATACTGTATGCTAATTGAAATATGCCCTATATCTAACCATCGTAAGCGGGTAAGCGGGTAAATAAAAGGGAAGAAAGACGTGGGATTGGAAGACATACATCACACTCACCCACACTTATTACAATTATGCCCTCGCGCAGAGGGTCCGAATAAATAATACAGTCCCAAACGAATAATTTACAGTCCGAATAAATAAAAAGTCCTAATTAATTAACAAATTAATCTAGGAAAGCAGTAAATGGCACGCAAATCCATGGACCGCCTCGGCTCTGTTCCAAATGATGAATGATGCGTGTTTGAGTTGCTTGGCGCGAAAATCCATCGCGATGCCCCGATTAGCCTCTATTTACAATTGAGCCCGGAATGCGTGCCAGACTCCGAAAAGTTACTGATTCTTCATTTTGCTACAACTGAGAGCAGGAAAGAGGCATAGCAATGTATTTCACAAATATATGCATGCCTCGATCCTCGTGCCACCAATTACGCATCTCGATGCATGATGGTCGAGGAGCCGATTTGCACAACTCAATATAGGATGAATGCGTATGAATGCTATAACACAACCTAACTCCATCATGGATGATCCGGAGTGTCGATGACTTGGGAATTGAGACCCGTTCCGTCACTCGGAGTACGAAACGTGCCTCGTTTCCCGTGCCCGGGCTAACTCCTATCCCGAACACGATGCAATATGCATGATATGCATGAAATGCAACTAAGATACAATCCTAACATGCACAAGGCTATGAAAATGAGATGCCTCGAAATGCGTGCACACGGGCACGCAAACCAAGGCGATGATCCTAAGGCATGAAATGGCATACGCAATGCGAATTGGACTTACACTGACACGAGTGGACCTCAGCCACACTCACATAAGAAGCCGATGGATGAAAATGAAGCGCCTCAAAATGCGTGCACACGGGCGCACAAACCGAGGCGATGGCCCTAAGGCATGAAATGTCATGAAATATGATATACAATGAGACTAAAATGAGATGTCTCGAAATGCGAGCCCACAGGCACGCAAATCGAGAAAATGACATACGAAATGCAACAGGACTAAAATGAGATATGCGATGCAATATGGACTTACACCAACATGAGAGAGCCTCAGCCGCACTCACATGGGAGGCCGATAGATAAAAATGAGATACCTCGAAATGCGTGCACACGGGCACGCAAACTGAAGCAATGGCATACGCAATGCGATGAGACTAAAATGACATACAGAATGTAAAATTGACTTACACTAACATGAGTGAGCCTCAGCCACACTCACATAAGAGGCCGTTGGATGAAAATGAAGCGCCTCGAAATGCGTGCACACGGGCGCGCAAACCGAGGCGATGGCCGTAAGGCATGAAATTACATGGAAATGATATGTAAACATGCAAATAGAGTTTCAACACTGAAATGGGGGAAAACAGTCCCGAAACATGGCCAAAGTGCACACGAAGCATGGAATGATCCCGAAATACGATATTAGGCGCTCGAAATGGCCTATAGCTATGCAATGCATGCACGATATGGACATGGAATGAAAATACAGTAGCAAGGCAGCCCCAAGACAAGCATTTTTCAGTCATAAAAAGGGCTAAACAGCAAGCACACATAGGATCAAGCAAGAATACAAAAATGGCCCCGCAAGAGGGGTATTGAAGCAAGTGATGGCCCCGCAAGAGGGGTATTGGCTCGAAGAAAATGGCCCTAGGGTGTTCAACATTAGCCCGGAAGTGAGAAAAACGGGCGTCGGAGGGCGCCGGAAGAGCATAACTGGTCGCTGAGACAATTGCTGGCCTCCCACCCTCCAGTGATCTTCCTGGTAATAAAACAGAGGTACCTGCCAAAAATGAACAAAAACCGATGCAAAACGAATGCTCGGGGACCAAAACGCGCAGTTCGGGATCCCGAAAATAGGCCGTTAAGCACCGAAAGTGGCATTCGGCCACGAAGTGGGTATCTAAGACCCCAGTGTCCCTCGAAAGGGAGTAAATGAGATGCATGCCAAAAACCGGAGGAATCGGAGATGGTTGGGTGGTCCCGAACCGAGGCACACGGCCTGACGGCTCCGAAAACCGGGAACCGGGCTCCGAAATGGGCAAAATGGCCTACGGCCACGAAATGTAGCCCATGGCCATTGAGAGATGGTCTACGGGACCTCTCCCTCCCCTTAGGAAAGAAAACAGAGAAAACCGAGTCCGGTTCGCAAACCGAGGCAAGGCACAGAAGAGAGTTCGGAAGTCCGGAGGCAGGGCGCACGGCCGCGACTCTGAGACTTCTGAACGAGCACAATATGCAACATCATCGAGCGCTCAATCGGTGACGTCTGAGTCTTAAGGTCGGTCAAAAATGGGGTGTCTACACGCCCGCGGTGTTTATAATCATGCCCACGATAAAGTTTTGTGTCTTTTTATGCAAACAAGTGTCAATCGATTTAGGTTGTTTCTGTTTGGTTTTTCTTTCATTGAGTCATATTTTGTGTTTTGGTCAGTTATAGACTCGACATCCAGTTCAGAATTCATTAAAATGTAACCATTTTCAATTTCAATTTTAAAACAAAATGTTTTTCATGGTTAGGTGTTGTGTCATTCGGATTTGCGAAACAAACTCATTTTATTAAATTTCAAGGTGAAGCCCTTGATTACAACTTTCAAAAGAAGAAAATTTCAAAAATACAAAGAGAAATCTGAAGCATTTGTGCTCCTTCCTAAGAAAAACCAAAATACAATGGGGGAAAAAAAAACAGAGTATAAGGATGGCTCTCATTTTCTGGTGACTTGACTTTTCTGCGGTAACGATTACAGACAAATGCCCCGCTTCCAGTATCGATTGCCTTGCTTCATCATCACTTTTGGGAAGCTTTTGAAGACTTTGTCTCGGCATTGGCAAAGCTTTCAGAAGAGATTACTCCCCTTCGGCCGTCCAATGTAGAGCACCAAGGAGCTCCGAATCGGGCCGCAAGGTCGCTTGCCGTTTCAGCTCCTTGTTTTGTTTCCTCAAGTTGCTAATATCTTCTCAAGCATCCTTATACATTCGTTGGAGCAAGAAAAGTTGGGCATTTAATCAATGTACTTCACTCGTCCTACCTTACAGCCGGTGGGACAAATTGGAGACTGCGGTCTGGTTTCCACACAGGACTTCAATGTGAAATGGTTAGCATCGATATCAGATTGCGCTGCCATCAGTTGCTTAACTAACAGTGCAAGGAAGCTGAGAACAGGGGCAAGGACAGGGGTACTTTGTCGAGGCTCAAAAGAGTTGGTAATTTCGATTGGGGAATCGTTTGGGTCAGGGAAGAGAGTGAGAGAATGGTGAGAAGAGACCATGATAGAAGAGTGTAATGCCAATAAAGAGAGAATTGGTAGAGTAATGATAGAGAGAATTTGCCGCTTTCTGCTCTGCTCTCTTGTAGGCCTCAGTTTAAGAAGAAAATAGAGAAGAAGAAGAGGCCAAGAGAAGAGGGATTGCCGAGACAATCTTTGACAAACGAGGCCGGTCCAGCTGCTATTAGTTAGGCGTGCCGTGATTGTTGAAATCGTGTGCTAAACATGGTGCTCGACGAAGACGATTGAGAGAGAGAGAGAGAGAGAGAGAGAGACAAAACAAGAGAGGAGAGTATATATGTATATATTTTGTATGTATATGTCTGTGTATCCATATCCATATTTTGTGTATGTATATGTTTGTGTATTCGTATCCGTATGTCTGTGTCCGTATATATATATATATATATATGTATTTGTATGTATTCATAAAAGTATATATTTTGTATGCATGTGTATATGTACGTGATACACATTTTGTATATCATTGTATCCATATATGTATATCCAGTATGTATATAAATGTTGAAAACAAAAAATAAATAAATAAATAAATAATTTCAAAAAGAAATTTTGAAAAACAAAAACAACAACAACAACAACAACAACCAAAAAAAAAAAAGCAAAAAATTTTGGAAAAGAAAAAAAAAAATTATGTATTCATTTGTTATGTATCCATCATTTCATCTATTGTGCATTCATCATATCATTGCATATTGTATGTCTCACATTACCCCTTCATGTTTTTGCACTCACCATCACATTTGCACTGTCTATTACATTTTTCATGTATGGTTATAATCTATTCACATCACTTCAAACTTTTTTGTTACAACTTTTCTCCTTTAATCGGTTGAAACCATCGCCCTATTTTGTATTGAGGTATGGTCTAGGTCTTATATATTGGTTAAGACCCCTTTCTCCTTTACCCGGTTAAAACCATTGCCTTATTTTGTATTGAGGTACGGTCTAGGTCTTGTATATTTGTTATGACCCCTTTTTCTCTTTACTCAGTTGAAATCAATCCCCTATTTCGTATTGAGGTACGATCTAGGTCTCGCTGTTTGATTAAAACCTTCTTTTCTCCTCTCATGTGAGTGTCTTTGGATTGTACCCTTTTGTTTGCTTGATTTACATGAGGCTTGCCTCACCATATACTACATCTTGCATTGCATGAATCATGCATTTTCAAAAGGAAAACAAAAAAATAAAAATAAACTTTCAATTGCATTAGCATTTCATTTACAAGGTTACAATTATCACACTGTTGCATCACTTGGCTACAATATATTCATATCAACATTCGATTGCAACCTTTTTCCATCGATTAATGTTGGCTCCTCTTCGGGATAACAATACTATCCCTTTCTTGGGTTGTTGGTTCAAACTATCTTCGGTTTATACCTTCCCTGTTTTGGGTTGTAGGTTCAAACTATTCATCGGTTACATTTCCTTCTCTTATGTGAGTGTGTTTGGATTGTATCCCTTGTTATGTTGCATTGTACATCATGAATTTTCAAGGGAAAAAAAAATTTCGGCTTCGTGAAGCATATAAGTCCAATTTTCAATTGCGCTTTGAGCATGTCATTTGCATTTTGTCCCTGAACTACACTGGTTTGATTCCTTGAAAAGGGATACGTAGGCAACCCTCAGGTTTAGCCAACTGCATTTGCATCTAGTTTATTTGCCCAAGTCTTACGACCTTGTCAAAAGGGTCATTTTCGGACTTTGATATTCACTCACATCAAGAAATGATTTTGAGTTCTGTCAAAGAAGGGCAACTGTAGACATCCTATTTTGACCGGCTCTAAGACTTGGGTGATTTCTTCCGAACAGCCGATGATGAAAATTGGAATATGTTATTTTATGAATTTCTTAGAAGAAAAATCAAATTTAAGCTTTAATCTCAACTTTACATCCATTTTGGTCAAATTATTTTAGACCTATTGAAAAATCTTTTTCTAGAAAAAATTTAGAAAATAGAGCAACTTTGAAAAAATTGACCTCATTCCCTCCTGGGATGACCCCATGGCTTGTGAGAAATCTCATTGGTTGCCATGTGATTTGTGAGGAATTATTGGGTGTGGTGAGAGAGGGAAAATTTGGTTTTATAAAATGGTATGAATTGGTTTTGAGAAGAAGAAAAAAAAAAGGTCAGAGGGAGAGAGGAGAAGGAAAATTACTTTCAAAGAAGGGAAAAGGAAAAAAGTCTGAGAGAGATTTGAAAAGGAAGAGAGAGAGAGAGAGAGAGAGAAAAGAAGCTTATTTGCAAAAGAAAGCTGTTTGAAAGAGAAACCTATTTTACTTGAGATATATTTTGTGAAAATACAACTTAAACTTGAGAGCTTTCTTCACTGATACACCATTCTCTTTACTGAAATCAATTCAAAAACTTCATTGAAGCGTAAATTTGAACCTTTTTTTTTTTTTTTTTTTGAGATTTTAAAGCTTATTCCATAAGCTTGAGGGTGTTACGAAAAGTGTTTGTTAATCAAAATTCTTTCTTTTAAAGGTGAATTTTTAGAAACAATTCTCATTCATATCTATCGGTCTCAGTAAAACCAATTGAAACTGGGCAAAACTAGGCAAAGAATGACTACTGGTCGTCCACCTAGACAGCCACTCGGACGTCCGCAAGGATGTCCAACTTGGGTAATTCGCCCTCTAGTGTTTAGTGTTTAAATAATATCTAAGGGAAAACATAATACAATGCTTGATTTGGCTCGCTGGTTAAAATGATAATTGTTGGGGCTTAGATCCTTTGTTCAAACCTTCATATTTTATTTATTTATTTATTTATTTATTTTTAACTTATTTGCGAGGATGAAATAATTTACAAATGCCTAATTATTGGATTGTGTAATACTTTTTTCTTCCATTGTATAGTCTTATTTTCAAATTACTCTTGTATAATAAAGTATTGAACCTTATCTTATTATAAGCATCCCATTTCAATCAGTTATAGGGGGTGTTTGGTGGAGATTAATTTAAGATAAAAGTTGATAATTAGAAGGTAAAAGCACTTCTCTCTCAGCTTTTGAAAAATCAATTTTTTTTTTTTTTTAAAGCTTATTTAAACTATGTCTACCTAATAAGCTATAATCATAAGTTGTACCAAACAATTTGGTACAAACTCCCAAATTAAAATAAGTTATAAGCTGATTGAATAATTTGCACCAAACATCTTCATAAAATCTAGATACGCTTATGGTGCTAACACAATTCAACCTCCCAAAATCTTAAAATCCCATTTTTGACCCTCAAATGCCCGAAATAGCGAAATGTGGCTTAGAATAACGCTGACAACCACAAAATAGCACACACCTCTCCTCTTGTCTGGAATGGAGCACACCATATAGATATGTAGTGGTGCAAACCATAGCAAGCCTAGTGCTCGCGCAATTCGGTGCAAAATATAAAACCCTCGACATGGCGTGCGCAGTGATAAATAGTAACATGCTACTCTTGAAGTGGCACATGCCACTCTTCAAATGGCATGAACAAAAAGCAAAATGGCATGCCCCACCTTGTGTGCAATGTGCGCCAGGCTGTGACTGCTCTTGGCATACTTTTATATCAATAATTTTTTGGGTAAAATTCAGTTTACCCCTTGTAATTTAAGGTCAAAGCACTTTACACCCTTATTGTTCAAATATAGGCAAAGAGACCCCAGATAGGTTTGAACTAATTCACAACGTTAACTCTGTTAATAATAGATTTGAATTGACCTTAATACCCCTCTGGAGTTTTGCTTATTTTTTTTCTTCTTTTATTTTCTTTCTCTCTCTTATATATTATATAGATAATAATCTCTAACTTAAATAACATTAATTCAATTAATTCACAAATTAATACTAAATATCTAATTATCACTGTATATGCAATATATATATTTTTTTTTTGGAACAACAAAAAAACATAGCCCTTTATTGATGTTAATTACCATACATACATATGACATTACATCAAAGAAAGGATGAGGACATGCAAAACGCATCAAAGCATAACCACACGATCCCAACTAGGTTGGCACCGCAAGGAATGCCCAATCATTTGCTAGAACACCACAAGGTTGAAGAGAAAACAACCACAAAAGACACAGAAAAAAACCCCAAACAGTCTTACAAAAACAGGACAGTAGCAGAACCACCAAAGACCAGATAAAGGTACATGCAATGCCCAAATTCTAAATCTATGATCCACCCCAAACATGACAAAACAGTCATGCACCCCTGCATATAGCTTTCACAAGCATAGAAGAAAAAGCCCCCAGCAAGCTGAACTTCAAGAACAAAAACAGCAGCACTCAGGTGAACAACCAAAGGCCAGTAGCCACCGTCACAGCATATCAGAACACCCCTACTATAGAACTTTATACCAGCACCAAACCATTGAGCTTCCAACAATAGTAGAAACAACTTTTCCTCAGCCAGAACAGCAATATGCAGGCCGAGACAGTAGCATACAGCATCAAACCAAAACAACAATCGTGCATGCAAACAGCAGCATACAACCTCAGGTTTGCACCCTACAGCCTCTCACCGAAACAATCCAACAAGAACAGGACAGCAGCAGGAAGGACAATTAGGAACACCCCTGCAACTGAAGACACCCCAAGTAAGAAATATTTTCTCAGCCAACACCCCCACTGCAGAACCTTACTTGTTGCAGGTTGTAAATAATATCAGTGATTGAAAATCCTGAAAAAGAAGAACCAGCAGCTTTGCTCCACAATGCAGCCCTCACTTTAATGACCTCACACAGCTCCTCAAGATCTGGATGAATGCCATTAAAAATGCAATCATTTCTCAGTTTCCAGATGGACCAAGCACAGCCAAAGCCATAGCCTTCCAGAACACCCTCTCCTATTTATTCAGATTAGTACCAGCCCACCATTCCAATAGACTCTGAACAGTACTAGGTTAAACCCATTGCATACCCTACCATTTTAGAATATGGGTCCAAAGCTTCCAGCCAAATGGACAAACCAATAATACATGATTAACACTCTCCACATCTACATTACAAAAAATGCAATTCACATTAGCCACATCAAAGAGCACTCTAATTCTTTGCAAAAAAAAACTGGAAGTCTTAATCCTCCCTTTCTATGCCAACCAATCAAAAAATTGAGTTTTAAATGGAGATACATTGTTCCATATAAGATTTGCTACTTTACACACTGAACCAAATGAACTATCGCACCACTTATAAGCAGAAGAAACAGTGAAATTTCCATATATGCAATATTATATATATGTATCGCTGAAGACAATAATAATTTCTAACTTGAATAACATTTATTTAATTAGAATAAAGAAAACTTTAATTTTATTAAATCACAAATTTATCCTAAATTGACTATATATACATTGTATACATATATATATATATATATATATATATAACTGTATACATAGATCTATATTGTTGCTTTTCTTTTGTTTTTCCAAACAAATGCTACGAATTTGAAAATGTTGGGATGGAATTAACATAATTGTTGATAGTTGAGCTTGGTATGCACCATTCTTTTTCTTTCTATGAGGATGGAAATGGTGGTTCAACACAGAAAAAGTGATAGCAGTGGTCAAGGAGGGAAGAGGGGATTCTTCTTCCTTCTCCTCCTCTTTAAATCCTAAATCTTGTCCCTAAACCTAGATCTAAATCTAGGTTTGGGGTTGGCAACGAAAAGAAAAAGACGCAACGTAGTGGACGGTAAGATTAGTATTCAAATTGAAACACGAATATGGAAGTTGGAGGATGGAAGCCGGTGGTGAAACAAAGAAACAGAGTGATTGGAAGGATGTATGGTGACAGAGAAAGATTGATCACAGTTTTTGTTGATAATCTACCAGAATCCATAGATCCAAAAGGTCTATTTACTCTGTTTAATAAGTTTGGAGTTGTGAAGGATGTCTTTATTCCAAACAAAAGGAGAAGGATATCCAATACAAGGTTTGGTTTTGTGAGATATGATTGCACAGTGGCTGCAACTGTGGCAATTAAAAAAGCAAATGGGTTATGGATGGATGATAGAACCCTAAAGGTTAAGGAAGCTGAGTTTAAAAGTGACCAACGCAGAGTGGTGAATCAGACTACTCCTGGAGTCACAAAAACAGCCAAGCAGAAGGTTGCTTTTGAGGGTGAGAATGTACAAAATAATAGAGGATGAAGGAGAACATTTGTAGAAGTCCTTACTGGTGAAAGGGATGTGGGCCAATCAAGGTTAGTGGTCAAAACTCGAGAAGTGGGAAATGGTTGGCTATATGGGAGTGTGATAATTAGATTACATCATCATGTCACGAATGCCGATTTCAAACATGAATCTCGTCGTAGGGGAGTGAGGAAAGGAAGAGTTAGAGATGGGGAGGGGGGGTAGGGATATTGTTATCACTTTCAGCTCACCCGAGGAGAAAGCGGAGGGGGTGAGACTAATGCAAGGATGGATAAATGAGTAGGGTGAGTTTGTTTTGGATTGGAAAGCTGGTATACATATTGAGCAAGAGAGATGTACTTGGATTTCATGCTATGGAGTTCCATTGAATCTGTGGAGTGCAGAAACATTTACTTCCATTGGAAGATTATAAGGGGAAGTGGTTGGGTTGGATGAAGATATTGGTGACCCGATGTCGTTCATATGCAGCAAGGTTAGGATTGTGACGAAGTGTATGGAGGCTATAAATGTGGTGATCAATCTGGAATCTAGTAGTGGTGTGTACCCAATTAGAATTTGTGAAGAGCAACTGGTGTTTTCTAGGTGCATGAATTTGGACAGTCATACCTCTGATGGGTTGCATAGCTCCGGTGGGAATAGCGATGGTGTTTCAGTCTTTGGGCATGGAATGGATGAAGGAGAAGCTGAGGTGGCACCAAATCTAGAGGATGCAGTGGACAAACAAGATGAGGTGGACAAGGCTCAAAGGGCTAGTCTAAGTGAAGTGGGAAGTGGTGGAAGTATTAGCTGGCAGAATACACCTGTGGTGGTTGAGACTGTGGAAAGCCTTAGAAATTCAAATGAAGGCTCCGATAAGATGGTTGTGTCAGAAACAACATCAGCGAAAAGGTGTAATGATGATATAGGTGTGAGGCTCGATGGGCAGCTTGATGGGCACGTGATTATATCTGGCTTTATGAAGAGTCTTAGTGAAACGGATAAGAGTTGGCCTGAAGTTCATTTGGAGGTGCGTTTTTCTCAGCCCATATGGGAGAATTTGTGCTTGGTGGGCCGATAGGGCCATATTCCAGTCCAGGCACTGGGTCTGGTTTAGTGCGTCAAAATTTTAGTCATAAAAAGGTTGTGGCCCATGAAGGTAGCAGTGGGGCGATAGGAAGTGGATCTAGACAACAATTGTTGAAAGCTGCTTCCTCAGCTGGCAAGAAGGCTCGGAAAAATCAGAGAAGTTTGAAGCTACCAATCTTTTCAAGGAGAAGAGGGCAGAGTTAGTCCTTAGCAAGAAGAAACTATCAAAAAGAAGCTCTGTTCAAATCGGCTTCAGCAGCCTTGTCCAGATCGTTAGCTAACCGAAGTCATAGTGGGTCTAGAAGTAATGCTCTAATTCTAAATGAGGCTCAGGCAACTTTGTGTATGGGTAAATTACTTGGGGTGGAGTTTGAACAAGATGAAGCAAATATTGTTAATCAGATTGTGGAGCTTGAAAAGCAGGACAAGGAAAAAGTGGAGGCCAGAATTGGTACATCTGGGTAAACCAGTCTCAAGGTGCTTTATATTGTGAGTAGATGTTTTAATGAAGATACTTCCGTGGAATATTAGAGGGTTGGGCCGGCCAGAGAAGATGGGCAAAATCAAGAAATTAGTAAAGGAAACAAAAATTGGGATGCTTTTTCTGCAAGAATCAAAGAGATCACTGGTATCAGAATGGGATATTAGATCTATCTGGGGCAGTGCTCAATTTGAATTCATGGAGGTTGGGTCACAAGGTAGTGCGGGTGGCATAATTTGTGTCTGGGATCTTGAGTTTTTTCAATTAAAGGAGTGTTGTGGCGGCAGGAATTTTCTTCTTCTTGAAGGTACTATCTATCATTCCTTTAATTGTGTTTTGATGAATGTGTATGCTCCTACTAATGTAAGTAAGATAGGAAGGTTGTGGGAAATTATTAAGCAGATTAGAAACAAATTTCTTAGCCCTTGGTGTATGGGGGGGGATCTTAATGAAATTAGATTGATTAGTGAGCGTATTTGTGTGTCAAGAAGGGATAGGGGAATGAGAGAGTTCAATGCCTTTATTGATTCTTGTGAGCTCACAGATATCCCAATGATTGGAAGAAAATTTACATGGTGTAATGCACAGGAGGGTGCGATATGGAGTAGAATTGACAGGTTTTTGTTGGACCCTGAATGGATTGAAAGTTTCAATAATAAATTATGGGGGTTGCCAAAAATTGTATCTGATCATTGCCCAATTCTGCTATTGGAAGATGATAGGGATTGGGGCCCTAAACCATTCAGATTTCTGAATGCTTGGATTATTCATCCAACTTTTTCTAAAGTGGTAAGGAAGGTGTGGGAAGAGTCACAAATCATTGGGTGGGGTGGGTTTATAATGCTTAAGAAACTCCAACAGGTTAAACAAGCTTTGAAGAGATGGAATAGTGAAGTGTTTGGAGTTATACCTATGAAGCTGAAGTGTGCTGAGGAGAAATTACATGAATTTGATTTGATAACCGAAACCAGAGAGCTATCTAATGTGGAGAAGTTAAGTAGAAGGGAAACTAGAGATGAGGTGTGGAAATTGAGTAAGATGCAAGAATGGATTTGGCTTCAAAAATCAAGACTAAACTAGGCACACAAAGGGGATAAAAATACCAGATTTTTCCATGTCATGGCAAGCTGCAGGCAGAATAGAAATGCCATTGGTTCCTTAAAGTTTAATGGAATTGTATATGATGAGCCAGTCCGAGTTAAACATGAAGTGTTCAATTTTTTCAAAGCTCATTTCACTGAAGTGTGGAGTTCTAGGTCAAAATTGATGGGTAATTTTAAATCTATAGGCAGTACAGTAGTGGCAGACCAAATTGAGGTAGAATTTTCTGAGGCAAAAATTTGGGCTGCAGTGAGAAGTTGTGATGGGAATAAAGCTCTGAGGCCAGATGGATTTAATATGTTATTTTTTTAGAAATGTTGGAAGGTTGTAAAGAAAGAGGTTCTTCAGTTTATGCAAGATTTTCACCGGTATGGCAAATTGGTGGGTGGTTTAAACAGTTCGTTTATCACTTCAGTGCCTAAGAAAGATAATCCTATTAGTCTTGGGGATTACCGACCTATAAGTTTAATTGGGTCTTTGTATAAGATTCTTTCTAAGGTTTTGGCTAACAGAATAAAGTTGGTGATGCCTAGTATAATTAGTGAAGAGCAGTCAACGTTTGTGGGAGGTAGAAGTATACTTGATGGGATTTTAATTGCAAATGAAATTGTTGACTGGTGGAAGAAAACCAAAAGATGTGGTATTATTCTGAAACTTGATTTCGAAAAGGCCTATGATTCGGTCAATTGGTCCTTTATGCTCGCTATGATGAAGAATTTTGGTTTTGGAGCAAAGTGGTTATCTTGGGTGCAGGAGTGTATCTCAAATATTCGAGTTTCAGTTCTTGTGAATGGTTCCTCCACATCGGAGTTTAGTCCATCTCGAGGCATAAGGCAAGGGGATCCTCTCTCCCATTTTCTTTTTAATATAGTAGCAGAGGGTCTTAACATCTTGTTGACCAGGGCTAGGGAGTTAAATTTATTCAAAGGTGCAATTATTGGGGCTAATGAAATCTCAGTGTCGTGGTGAATATCAAGAGGGTTCTTTGATGCTTTGAAATGATTTCTGGGCTTCGGATCAATTATCATAAGAGTGTGATTTCTGGCATTAGGTTTCAAGATGACTTGCTGGCTGCAATTGCTGGTAGACTGAATTGTAAGTGTCAAAAGCTTCCATTTAAGTACCTTGGGATGCCTCTTGGGGCTAATCTAGGAAGATTGAAGACTTGGAAGCCTATTGTGGATAGAGTTAAAGTTAAGTTGGCTAGTTGGAAACGAAGGTTCTTATCCCTTGCTGGGAGACTTACTCTTATCAAAGCAGTTTTGTCTAGCCTTCCAGTATATTATCTTTCACTATTTAAGATGCCTGAAGGAGTTGCTAAAGAGTTAGATAAGATCCAAGCTGCTTTTCTATGGGGTGGAAATGTGATCAAGAGCAAGATACATATGGTTAAATGGTCTGAAGTCACTAGAAGTGTTATTAAAGGTGGGTTAGGTATCAAGAGCCTTAGGGATGTTAATGCTTGCTTGCTACTAAAGTGGTGGTGGAGGTTTGGTGGAGATGAGAATTTCTTGTGGAAGAAAGTTTTATGTGGGAAATATAACATTCAAGGCAGCATGTGGTACCCAAATTTGGAAGCCTCCTAGTTGCAATCCCGGTTATGGAAGAATATACTTTCTGTGGCAGCTGTCAACCCTGCCCTGAACAGTTTTTTTAGTAGCAATACTTTCATATCGGTTGGTAATGGTGATAGAACTCTTTTCTGGGAGGATAAGTGGGCCGGAGATAGGTGTCTAAAAGATGATTTTCCTCGACTCTATAATATATCTCCCGATAAGCTGAAAATAGTTAAACAAGTGATTGAATTAAGAAGGAGTTTTCATGAGTAGGAGGAATGCTTTAATAGAAGGCTTCGAGCTTGGGAAAAGGAAGAGGTGGCTCGGTTGGTTACTTTGGTTAATAACACTCGTGAGTTGAGAGTTGATAAGGTTTATGGTTTTTGTTGGGGGGCTGAAAATTCTGGCTGTTTCAGCATATCATCTGCATATAGGTGGTGCGAAAATAGTTTGCAATCTACTGATTATGATACTATCTCCAAGATGATTTGGCAAAATGTATCTATCCCTAGAGCAAAAGCTTTTGTGTGGCTAGCTTGGAGACAAAGGATAAAAACGTCCTCCTTCCTTCATCGAATTGGTGTCATTCCTACTACTGCGAATATCCATTGTGTGTTTTGCAAAGATGAAGCAGAGTCGGTCAATCATGTTCTGTTGTGGTGTCCGTTTGCCTGGAGGGTTTGGGCTGATATTTTTCTCTAGTGGGGGTCTCAATGGGTTATGCCGGTAACAGTGGATGGAGTTTTACAGTTTTGGGCTGGGTTTTCGGGTAATAGTTTTGAGAGAAAAGTCTAGAATGTTTTACCTATTGCTTCCTTGTGGTCCATTTGGAAACATAGGAATGAGGTGTTGTTTTCTGATCTGCAACCTGATCTGTATGGTTTATGTGATCTAATTAAAACTAGGGTTGCTATGTGGGTTAGTGCTTCTGATCCAAGGCTGCTTTTTTCTGTTAATGATTTTTTGTTTAACTTACAACAAATTAAGTTTTGTAGAAGAGGGATAGGTTGATGGTGTGTCTATTTTTTCTTCTCTGTGTGATGCTTGCTGGAGTGTTCTTAGCATTTTCTTCTCTTCTGATTGGTGCTGTCTTCTAGTTAGTTTGAATATGTGCTAGTCCTGTTGCCCTGTGATTCCGATCTGTTATGCTGGTGTAATCTGATTGCTGGTGCCTCCTGCTGTTTTGCTGATCTATTTTGCTGGTGACTTGCTATTTTCTAATCTGTCTGGTGCCTACTGCTGCTAGCTTATTGGTGTTACTGGCTGTTATTGTCTCCTCTGTTTTGGAAGGCCTGATGTTTATCTCTGCATTTTTGAGTGATGCTTTGCGGTCTTTCTTTGTTTTACTGGTTTATCTTCTAGTTGGCTTCTCACCAAATGTTGTACTGCTCATATGCTTGTTCGGGCTAGCTTATTGGTGCCATTTTGTTTGGTTTCATTTGGCTATGCCTGGATGCTCCTGATGTATCTGTGTTTAATATTTATAAATCTCCTTTGTTTGCTGATCAAAAAAAAAAAAAAAAAAAAAAAAGGAGGGAAGAGGAAGTTGCCATGGCGGTCGAGGGGACTAAAAAAAGCGAGGCAATGGTGGTTCAAAATTGAAAAGGAGCAGCAATGATGCTCATGGAAGGAAGAGGCAGTGATAGTGGTTGTCGAAATGTACAAAGGAAGAGGCAGCTATGGCTGGAAAAGAAACATGTGACAGAAACGGGGCTTGAGGAGGTAGATGGAATGGCTGGAAGTGTTGGGGATGGTATGACTAGTTAGGGTTGTGGAGTTTGGATTTTAGGGGTTGAAGTTGAGGGTATAAAAGTCTTTTCAATTCTAATTTAACCTTAATAATTTCTAAAAAGAATGCCACTCTCAAAAAATGGAAAGTATATTACACATTCTGTAAAATTGGACCGAAAAGTAACGTTTACATTTTGGTTCAAAATTACACGGAGGTTTATTGCCTATATTTGTATCACAAGAAGATAAAGTACTTTTGCCTTAAACCACAAAAGGATAAACTGAATTGTACCTTAATTTTTTTTTTTTTAACTTCAGCATAAGAATTAAGAATATTTTAATATCATAATCACAATAGACTTTGAAAGAAATTTGTTTTATTATTTAATTTTTTTTGGGATAAACTATGCAAATGATCCCTGTACTTTACATGATATGTCAATTTGGTCTCTTAGTTTAATAGTTTGTGTTATATTGGTCTAATAAACAACAGTTGTTAGGTTTGATGGACAGAAAGTCGTCACGTGTTCAAATGATATGTCAATTTGGTCATTGTAGTTTACACAATATGTCAATTTGGTCCCTATTGTTTTAATTTGTTTGATTTTGACAGGGACCAAATTGACACATCGTTTGAGTTTCCGTCCACCAAATTTAACGGCCATTATTTATTGGACCAATATAACACAATCTGTTAAATTAAGGGGCAAAATCAAACAAATTAAAATAACATGAACTAAATTGACACATTGTATAAATTATTGGTACCATTTAATTTGCCTTTTTTTGATGTGTACTTAGATACAGAGTCAAACAATTGACAAATATTTTTGCACTGAATAGTTTAGATTTTGTTTTTCTTACAATCATAAAACCAATCACTTAATTTATTTCACTATCTTCCACTATTGATCCTAGATTTTTGATTGCACAGGGAAGGCTGGCATGGATCTTGTAGGAATTTGTAATGTCACCCAATCATCATCATCAATGTTATTGGAACACTGATTGACCATTTCTTCACTCACTTGCTCTAGCTTTGATGGCTTCCACTGTTTGAATTGAAAATGAATAGTCCAAGGACTTGTAACTAAAGAAGTTAAAGGAAATACTTGTGGACCATGAATATGGACAAATTAAGTGAAAAACTATTCTTTGTTATAGTCGAAGTTTTTGTTCCATTCCATTGCACTTGATTTTACTTTTTTACAGAAGAAAAAGCAATAGAAGTGGGTTTAAAACTAGGAACAAAATTGGAGCTTTGTTGGTTGCTCATCAACTGGCGCTTGAAGTTTTGTATTAGCTCCAACTTTCTCTTTATTGATATAATCTATCATACCTTGTATATTTTCATTAATAAAGATTTTCTTTGCTGATCAAAAAAAAAAAAAAAACTAGGAACAAAACAAAAGTATTCCTTGAAAAAAAAAAAATGACCCATTCAGTAATTTTTCATAGTATTTTTAGATAGAAATTTGTTGTAATTTGGATCATAAGGAACATTGTTTTTCATAAATAATTCTAAAATATTTGAATTTTAATTTTCCAGGGAGACTTAAAAAAACTTAAAATATGGCCATACTCGTGGGAAAAGTACATTACTTCAGGGTGACTCTCCACATCAGAGGGCCATGTTCGGGAAGAGAAGTTTTTAACTAGAAAGTCACTACAAATTATCTAATCATTCTCTCTAATTTTTTTTTACATATTTTCGTAAAAACTTTAAAAGTCACTATAAAGCACAATTCCCAAACGAGCCTACACCACCAGATAAGACTAGTACAAAATATAAAGTTATATTCATTGTGCTTGATTTGAGTTTTTTAATTTTTGTACTTTTTATTTTTAATGAATATTTTTAAACTTTAAAAAAAAAATTTACTTTTTTATATGTATTTAAAAAGTAAAATATTTTAAAAAATCAATAAATATATAAGAATACAAAAAAAATACTAAATTCTAGTATTTGTTTTTTATTTTTGGTATTTAGTGAATTTTTTAAGATTTTGTTTCACAAATATTATATTTTTTAAGTATATTTATGTTAAGTGTATCTAAAAATTAAAAAAAAAATTTACTTAAAATATTAAAAGAAAGTCAATAAAAATAAAAATAAAAATATGAAAAATAAAAAATTTTAATTTTTTAGAAGGTAAATCCTACAAATTTAAACCACACATGTTTATGAACTTCTTGTCTTTTCAATGTCATCCTGGAAACAAAGCCAACTTTTAAAATGAAAATTCGGACTTGTACTAATCACAAGAAGAAAATCATAGAGAAAATAATTGTTCGAATTTGTGTGGATGGTGAAAAAACTATACTTCCATGCCCATGGAGAAGAAGGGTTAGACTTTTTTTTCAAATTCACATATTAATTTGAGATAATTTGAGAGACTCATGAAACTCAATACAAGTCTCATTTCGATAATTCGAACCGTTCACTTTTTAAGATTCATTTAATAAAATATTCATTTAAAAAATCAAAATGATCGGATATCAATAGTCATATGTTAGAATACAATTTGTATTACAAAAAATAGAGGGTTATTCTTGAAATTATTTGCCATCCATTTTCTTAAAACTAATATGATTCAAACATATAACTATCGATATCTAATCATTTTAATATTTTATATGAATATTTTATTTAACAAGTCAAAAATAACAAACAGTTTGGATCACCGAAATCTGTTTCAAAATAAGCCTATTAAGCTCGAACCCTCTCTTAAGTTAAGATAACAATTTAACAGAAATTAAACCCAAAAAAAAAAAAAAAAGAATATCTTATATACCTGAGGTCGTTTATCCTTGTCAAAAAACATTGCTCTCGAACCCTGTATTCAAAAAATCTTTCTCAGTGTGAATCAACATAAGAAAAAAGATTCTAAAACCAATAAAAGTAGTTTTTTTAATTTTTTTGAAAAAAAAAAGAGAAGAAAAGAAAAGAAAAAGACTTCTATTGATGAAGATTAACGAAAAAAGGTTGCTAACACAAACATCAAAGAGAAAGGCAAGTACACAACCTCAAAGAAATCATCATGAATTGTCCTTCGCATTATGTGGCACAAAACATTAAACTCACGAACAAGACACTGTTTAAGCTTCTGGGTTCGACCTTCTCGGATCTATTAATGGCAAAACACAGCGTTTGTTCATTTCAAACCCTAAAAAGAACTCTTTAGATTTTCCGAAGTTGTAATAAAGTGTTTGTAACAATTGTTACCGATCTCAGAAAAATTTTAAGGCTTGTTGGAGAGGCTGACTTCATAGAGTTTATTGCCTCAATAATCCACGTCTCTTCTTTGTTTAGAACTAATTTTTCCTGAGCCAAACAAATTTATGCATTAAGGGATTACTTTGATACGTGAAACCATATATAATACTTTGAGCAATTATATTTTTTGCAAATGAGTAAATAAAAAAATATATGCTAGTTATTGACAAACTTACCAATGATGATAATATTTCTTCTACTGTTTCTCTTGAGAAGCATTTGTTGATAATTTCCAATCTATTTAACCAATGTATTTAATGTCAAATATATATGATTCAATGCATAAAATCAATGGTATAGAACCATGTAATAACATCTTAAACGATGGAATAACCAACAAATCATTACCTTGTATACGCGCTATCTTGTTTTATATGTATTTTTTGTACAAATTTGTTGATAATCTTTGAAATGGTCATGATGTCCAATGCATCCGAATAACCCGCCGCATTGAGTGCAATTTCCAATGAATCAAGATCCTAAAAGATAATTTAAAGCAAGTGATCATATGTATAATGCTATGCCAAGGAGTGTAGCAAATAAGCAATGTATCTTACGCTTTTATAAACTAAATTAAAAACTTGTTTAACTCACTAAGCTAACCTCAAACAACTCAGCGACAATTTTTCAAAAATCCTAATCGTTGTTATCAATTGGATTAAATTTATACAAAATCTAAAATTAATGACACAATTAATAAAATACGGGAGCTGCCAATATAATTTACCCTATTAATGAAATACATTTTTGCAAAGCCTTGTCCTCTACTTATTCACTATCATGATGGATTTTGGTTATTAATTTTTTCATAAGCTTATGCACGATGCTTCTTGATTTTAGTTCAATCTGATCACACAAAGCTTCTTAAACATTCAAAGTTATGAAATAACATGATTTATTGTAATTACCTTTGAATTGACAAAATGAGTTGCAAGGCCACATGTAACCATCTCAATTCCATCTAATCGAGCTCCGGTCAGCCCTAGATATTCTCCTATGCACAAAAAAATTGACAAGAATTAGTTTAAAAGGACTAAAACTAAATGAATCGAACATATATTCTAATATTAAGTTGTTAGAGGAATAATTTCATTATTTGTATTATATTCTCAACATATCTCTTCATTTGTAGCCAGACTCTCCTTTATAACGTGCAAGTATTTTCAATTACTAGATAGATTGTAAGGTTCAGACACATGATCTATTTCATATTCTAATGTGATTTCATTACTTATATTATGTTGTCAAAAATGAATAATGTAAAATAAATAATAATAATAATAATAATAATAATAAAGTTTCTCACCAAAAAATCCCGGAAGCCTCGATAGGAAATGGGATGCACCGACATCTGGAAAAAGTCCTATTGATGTTTCTGGCATAGCAAATACCTGTAGAATTGTACACGACCATTAAGTATTATTAGTAAACATTTTATAAATAATTGTGAAAAACATAACCAATTAAAAAGCTTAGTATGTAAAGAAAAATGTACAAAAATTATACAGTTTTCTCAGTAACAATTCGAAATGTTGCATGCATGGATATTCCGGCACCTCCTCCCATTACAAATCCATTTATCAACGAAACCTACAATAATTCATATATGGTAGGGTGAAAATGATAATAAAAAAAAAAACAAAAACAAAAAAGAAGAAATTTTGGAGAAAAACCATTAGAGGGGAATATCTCACCAAAGGCTTCTTGTATGTTCCGAGTAAATAGTCTAAAGCGAGTTGCTTCCTATAAAAGCTTGCACCAAAGCTCCAATGTCCTAAAATTTAATGTTTTTTTTTTTTTTTTGTGCGCGCCCGTGGAGTGGCAAAAAATAAATTTTATTAACTCGAAATATAGAAATACAATGATATAATAAAAGGAAGAGAATCAGATTAGCATAATATATAACTAATGTACACTCGTGATTTTAGAGAATATAATATATGTGGATAATCGTAGTTTTAGAAAGTACGTGGGTATTTAGAAAGTTGTTATTTTAGTAGGTTATTTTAGTTTTTGATTATTTTAGTAGCTTAAAATTTTTATATTTAGAAAGGTGATTTATTTTTTTTGTAGTTGAATGTGATATTTGATGTAAAATGAGAGAAAAAGTAAAATAATATTTTTTTTTTTTTGTACTTGGATGTGATATTTGATGTAAAATGATATTTGATTTTGATTATTTTTTTTGTAGTTGGATAAGAGAAAAAGTAAAACGATTATAGATTTGATGTAATATTTTATTTTATTAATTATTTTAACATATTTTATTTTTTCGTGAATTTTAACCTAAAAAAAAAAACTAAAATTTCACATACCAAACAGGGCTATATGTTGTAAGGAATTTTATTTTCTTAAAAAGCATCTCTACGACATTGAAAATGTCATAAACGGCTAAACTAGTAGCTTTACCAGTAGTGATAAAAGTTATCACAGCGGTAACATCACCACCAGCACAAAAAGCTTTTCCATTTCCCTGCATTAATAACAAGAAGGGAGCAAATAAAATTTGTTGTCGATAGTAACTGATGTGAGGTAATATTTTCATAAAATTTCATGTACAACATAGAGATAATGATAAGTAATTTCAACTGATTTATTTCATGTACAAAACATCAAATAAATTTTAATTGATTTCAAGTTTGAATGATCCTTCAAGTTTTATATGTTGACATATCTTTCTAACCTTTAGAATCACAAGTTTCACTGTGGGATCATTCTCATAGGCTTCCAGCTTCTTTAACATCTGGCAAACCTGCACATAACAAAGTTGAAGTTTTTTGGATTTGAATAACTGATATTGTATAAAAACAATATATCTTTGTATTTTTTATTTTATGAAATGCGGGAATTCAACAAAACATATTAAAAGAAAGAGAATTTGAAAAACTATCTGGCCTTACTCCGATGATCCAATCAGCTCATTTTGTAAATCCTTGTATGTAAATTGTCCATTAAAAAAAGGGTAAATTACACTCACTTTCCTAAGATTTGAAAAAAAATACAATCAATCATATACTTTGACATAATTATATTAACATCTCTCAAAGTTTTTAACTCGCGTAATACTTAAATCTTTTTTTATCAATAATTCGTTCATCATATCAATAATTCCTACTAAAATTTATCTTTTTTTTGTTTATTTATGTGTGTACCTACCATTGTCATTAGTTTTAATCGTTTTAACCATACTAAAGATTAGATTAATATAATTATGTCAAAACTGTGGAATTCATTATATTTTCTCCAAAACATTTTTTTTGGCCTAATCACTAGAGGCTTTTATCCAAATTATTGTTATTATTGTTAAGCTAATGTTAGGAAAAGTTTATTTATATGTTATATGTCTCTAGATGTACAACCAAATTTTAATATTAGTGGTGGTTAACAAGTATTTTATGTATAAAAGTACACATTTCTACCATACCATTTCGTAGTTGAGGATATTTAATTTCTTGGGTCTATTCAGTATCACTTTCCTCACTCGTGCATTCTCTTCAAAAAGCACCTGATGATAAATAATAATAAGAAAAAAAAAGAAGATAATTAGATATGAGAATATTAGTCTCAACACCTTAACATGCAATGGAAGAAAATTAATATTTTATCAGAACTGTACACGCATTAGATTAATTATTGATTTGTTATAATATCAAAATATTTAAAATTTAAATACATGTTTACATTTTTCCAAGCTCATTTATATATGGGTCAATATATATATATATATATATATATATATTTTTTTTTTCATTTCTTATGAAAAATATATGCACATGTCTATTTTATGATCAAAGAGAAAGATATGTATATCTATAAATGAGTTCTTGAATAAACATATATGCCATAAAACTGTACAGCTCTATTCCATTTTTCCATCATCTTTTCAAAACAAAATGTGAACAATAGATTGAGATTGAAACAAATAAAAAGATTAAGGGCAAAACATAGCAATTTTTAGTTGAGAGAATAAAGTGATGATGACACATAATTAAGGGCCAAAGTGTAACTTGCCATTTAAAATATGAAAATTTAAAAACTCCCAGTGCAAAATTAATAACTTTTACATTGATCCAAAACTCTTTGACATATTCAAGTTTAATAAAAATGATGCTTGGATTATTAGATACACTTCCTAAGCCCATCATTGTCACAAACAATTTTGTGAACTATAAATCTTTTAAAAAAATAATAATAATAATAATTATAAATACGCCCCTTGAGGTTTGTTTAAAATATGAATTGTTCTCTATGATTTGAAAAATTACAAATAGTCCCTTGTCAAAAAAAAAAAAAAATTAAGATAGAATTAACTGAAAAAATAAGAATTTCTAACTGCTCACCCATACAATGATAAAATTATCTGAATTATTAATTGAAATAAATTTCTGACATCATTAAAAACTATTAATTAATTTGATGAATTATAAATTAATAAAATAGGTCATTTGTTCTGAAATTGAAAATTTCAAGAGATTGGGATGTAATTTTCAAAACTACTAGAGACCAATCATATTTTGAACATCATATTTTACCTTAAAAAATTATGAATGGATGGACGGAAAACTTTCCAAATTTTAAAAAGCAAATAAAATAAAATAAAATGAAATGAAATAACAAAGATTTTTTTTTTTTTTTTTGTTACAGGAAAATCCTCTCTACCCTCCCGCAGGTCCAAGGCAGCGCCCCTTACAGAGATCACCAAGGTGTCCTATTAGTCGTTTCAAGCAAGGAGACTATAACCTGGGAACTTGCTCCGACCTCCCAAGACAAGCTCCGCTAAAGTCAGGACTCGCACAGCGGGAGAGCATTGAACCCACACCAAGTGCTGATTAGACAACTTGAGGTCCAACCTCCTAACCAACTATGCTTCGCCCAGGAGTTTAGCCCAAGGGAGAGGGGAATTGAACATGTGACCTTAGGGCTTAAATCCCAAGTCTTAATCACAATGCCATCCACCCTTGAGTTGAAATAACAAAGATTGTAAAGAAAAAATAAAGATTACCTGATTTAGTTCCTTTTGGAATGATAGAGCCATGGGAAATACTAGTGTTTGGTGGCCTATGGAGTTTGAAATGTCTTTTGAGGATGTGAGAAAAACTATACATCTTTTCATCCTTATATACTGCTTTGAACATTAATAAGACAATGACTCCAACAACCTCGAGTCAATTTTTGTTTATGTTGGGTTGGTGCCAGAGCCCTATGTGAAGCGGGTTTGTCTACAATCTATTTTGATAATTCAAATTATTTATATTATGAAAAATATTTAAGACTCGTAAAAAAAAAATTTTAGAAATTATAATTTGACCTACAATGATACAGCATGATACATGTTAACTTTTGATTTGTCATATATTCAATTGTGTAGGGCCTACCTCTCTTACCACATCATTGTAGATCAATTTAGGGATCCAAATTTTGGGTCTCTAGCATTACTGTTATATTTAGGGTTCATAGAGTAGATCATTCATAAAAAAAAAAAAAAATTAATTAAACATCTGTAGCCTCATATAAAGATCAAATTTGTTTTTAAATAAATAAATGATTAGCATAATTTTGATACTTTTTCTAAAAATAATTATGATATGATCATGAGATTATACATGTCCGATTAACCTAATTATTTTTATAAATGATAGGTAGAGACATAACCCCTACCCTAATTTCTTAGATTGAGTTCACAAGATCTCACAAGAAGGGTATTGTGCCTTATGGCACAACACCAACGCCATATCGGGAAATGTAGTGGACCCTACTGTCAAAGTCAATTACAATAGTGGAAGGTACCACATGACATGTATCCTATCCACATACAAAAATTTCTCTATATCGGGGCTTTTAGAGGACTCACGTAAATATGAGTCTTAAAATAACACTAGTAAAAGACTTGAACAACCACAAATTAATTGTTTTTCCTCTTTGTTTCTTTAGGTTGTGATTGATTTATGAATTTGGATAGAAATTTAAAAATAAAAATGAAAAATATATGTAAAATATAAGTGAAATGTAATTATATTCATTCATATTTTATCTATCTTCTTTTTTTTTTTTTCAAATTATTTCCCAAATTAAGAAACCAAAGATAACGTTAAAAAAAAAACATGTTTCTTTTATTCTTTTTCTTTTTTTTTTTCCCCTTAAAAAAATCGAAAACATGTTTCCTTTTATTCTTAAATAGGCAGGTTTGAAGGACATGGGTTTGAGTTTTGAAATAATAAAAGACCTCAACAACCATAATTTTTATTTTTTTTACATTAATAAAGATCAAAGGGGAAAGCTTCACAGCAAGAAGACAAATCCCAATTAGATTGAGACATATCCCGTACCCCTATGTCTTTCTTAAATTGGCAGGTTTGAAGGACATGGTTTTGAGTTTTTCTATTAATAAAAGACTTCAACAACCATAATTTTTATTTTTCTTAATAAAGATCCAAGGGTAAAAGCTTCACAGCAAGAAGACAAATCCCAATTAGGTAGAGACATAACCCCTACCCTAATTTCTTAGATTGAGTTCTGTTGTTTTTAGCAAATCTACGTGGATACATTCGTGTACTATTATTTAAAAATTATGCAATTTTTTGTTTTAAATTAAACATTTGTGACATAATATACCATATAGAGTTTGTTTAGATACATTAATCTTGAAAAACTCATATGATTTAAAAAATAAAAAATAAACCATTTAATTCGTCAAACATTTCTTGAATTTATTTATTTATTTCTTAAAATATTACAACGAATCATTTTGTCCAATGTCATGTATATCGGTGGTGCTACATGCACCAATTAGTGTAGTAAATAGTGTACCAATACTATTTATAATATTATTATTGACTCCACTCATTAATTATATTACAAATACTAATATTTGCTACTGCTCATAATGATGTATTATTGAACATTACTACATAGTTAAATATCAAATTTTGATAAGTAAAAAAAATTATCAATGAAATTTAATGTATAAAGTAAATACAAAGACAAACATCAATAAATAAAAGGCGAGTGCACACAAGTGATAATGGCAAAACTTCTCAAACCTAATGTGACAACTTTCTTTTTTTCTTTTTCTTTTTTTTGATTTGTAAAAATAAAGCTTTATTGATGAAAAAAATAATATACATGTAAAAATACATCAACAAAGTAGGGAAGTGCACTTAGTATCATAGCTAACCTCAACAATTCTAACTAAGTTGACACCTCAAAGGAAGCAAAATCATTTACTAGCACTTGACCCAGATTAGTGAGAAACCAATCAAAGCAACCAACAAAAGAAAGAACCAAAAAAAACCAGAACAAGAACACCAATACATCAGCAGCTCATATCAGCAACACACACCAGCAACACCTCTACCTTATACATCAGCACCTCTGATGTGACAACTTTTTTGACCAAACATATTCTGAAAATTTTAAATTAAGGTCTCGTTTGGCAACTCAATCTTTTAATTTAAACGTAAAAAAGTTACTAAAAAAATTAAGGGCAAATTATACTAATGGTCCCTATAGTTTGGGACTTGTGTCACTTTGGTCTTTAACTTTTCAATTGTGACATATTTGATCCAAAATTTTGAATCTTGTTCCAAATAAGGACAATTTAAGATACTATTGCTTAATTTCAAGGGTAAAATCTTCAATTTGATAAAATATAAACTAATTTGACAAAAATAAATGTCAAAAAAATATTTTTGAATTTTTAAAAATTATTTCTATCAAAGATAAAATTATGTAAAATTAATAAATCTTTTAAACATTTATTTATTTATTTATTTTACTAAATTAATTTTTATTATGTGTTTGGATAATGATCATGTAATAGGTGATTGTTTTTATTTTCGTTAAATTAGTTTTTATTTTTTCAAAAATCAAGTATGGCGACAATTTTGATATCATTATTAAACCAATTCATTAAATCAAAAAATCCAAAACTAAAAACATTTCATATATTAAATATATCAATTACACATTAAAATCCTAACAATTCTCCATTACATGATTATCATCCAAATACATAATAAAAATTAATTTGCTAAAATAAATAAATAAATAAATGTCTAAAGATTTATCAAATTTTACATAATTTTATCTTTGGTAAGTATAAATAATTTTTAAAAAATTAAAAATATTTTTTGACATTTATTTTTGTCAAATTAGTTATATTTTATTAAATTGACGATTTTGTCTTTGAAATTAAGCAACAATATCTTTAATTATCTTTATTTAAAATAAAATTTAAAATTTATGATTAAATGTGTCATAATTAAAAAATTATGAATCAAAATGATAGGAACCCAAATTATAGGAAGATGCAGCCCACTTGTAGCTTGCTTGGGAAGTGCAAGGTCTTCTAATATTAATGTGTTTGACAATTCATGCCTTTTCTTTGGCACTCGGCAGCTATCATTGGAATAAAAAGTGTGGAAAAGTGCAAAGGTCCTCAACCATCTGGAGATATATTATTGAGTGTATGGGATGGGTCGAATGAGAGACGGAGGAGAGCGTGAGAGGAGAGAAAATGAAGATATACATAGGGTGAGAAAAAAATACTATTGAGCACTGAGTCAACAATGACTCAATTACTTTGATAAAGAATTCGGATAGTGGCTGTGAGTTTTAAGTATTTTTTAATCATCACATATATAGTTTTTATTTTTTATATATAGTAAATTTATCTCTCTCCAATGAATTTAGGCATTTGAGTCCAATCATATTAAATATTATTTGTTCTTTTGTGTATGCATATTATAAGGAAGTGAATAATGTCAATGTCATATTTTAACGTGCAATAGATGGAATAATGCTAGCAGCCACATGAAATCTTAGAAAATTATATAAATTTAGGAGGATTCCCATCTGGCCAGGAGCTCACTCAACCTTGATTTTAAATTTTTTATTTTTTATTTTTTATAGTAAAAATGTTAATGCTGCATTTGATTTTTTAAGTTAATGACAAACTAACATAATGATACGAACAACAAATTATAGGAAGATGCAGCCCACTTGTAGCTTGCTTGGGAAGTGCAAGGTCTTCTAATATTAATTTGACAATTCATGTCTTTTCTTTGGTACTCGGCAGCTATCATTGGAATAAAAAGGATTGTGTGGAAAAGTGCAAAGGTCCTCAACCATCTGAGACATATTATTGAGTGTATGGGATGGGTTGAATGAGAGACAGAGAAGAGCGTGAGAGGAGAGAAAATGAAGATATACATATGGGGAGAAAAAAGAGGAATGCTTCCGACCCCAGTGGCACCACAGTGACGTGTCAGCTTCTCATTGGCTGAAAATAAAAAAAAAAAATAGTTTTTTTGGGCCAATCACAGCCGACTCCCAACACTCCCACTTGGGGTCCGAAGCATTATTAGAGAAAAAAATACTATTGAGCACTGAGTCAACAATGACTCAATTACTTTGATAAAGAATTCGGATAGTGGCTGTGAGTTTTAAGTATTTTTTAATCATCACATATATGGTTTTTATTTTTTTATATATAGTAAATGTATCTCTCTCTCCAATGAATTTAGGCATTTGAGTCCAATCATATGCATATTATAAGGGAGTGGATAATGTCAATGTCATATTTTAACGTGCAATGGATGGAATAATGCTAGCAGCCACATGAAATCTTAGAAAATTATATAAATTTAGGACGATTCCCATCTGGCCAGGAGCTCACTCAACCTTGATTTTAAATTTTTTATTTTTTATTTTTTATAGTAAAAATGTTAATGCTGCATTTGATTTTTTAAGTTAATGACAAACTAACATAATGATTTTTGGAATTTATAACTTTCTTAGTAAAAATGTTAATGCTGCATTTTTTTTTTTTCTTTTTTTTTTTTTTTTTTTTTTTTTTTAAGTTGTCAAATAATTCCTGAAAATCTATATGGTTTTGTTTGTTTCTATTATTTTATTTTTCAATAATAAAAAACTTGAGTTTTATCTAGAGGTACTTAACGGATGTACCGATCCATCTAAACCGACCAAACCGAATCAATCCGCTGCATTTTGGAATGATGCGTGATGCCAAGCGGACGGATACAGATTGATTTGCTCCAATCCACCTGGTTTTGGATGGATGGCGGATTAGAGGTTTTTAGGCTACAATCGAACCGTGAACACCCCTAGTTTGTAGTCATTGTTAACAAAGAGGTTTGTTGGATTATGATCTATGTGTTATAGTCATTATTAATAAGACAGATTGGATTGTTATCTAAAAACAAAAAAAAAACAAAAAATTTATGTCAATAGGTTTTATTATGTTGAAAATTGGTAACATATAAACCGCTAAACCAATTCGCATCAATTTGTCAATCCGCTCAATCCACAATTCGGTTGCGCATTAATTTTCTCCAATCCACCTAGTTTTGGACGGATGACGAATTGAAAGTTTTCAAGCCGCAACCGAATTGCGAGCACCCCTAGTACCAGATGTCAATGTATTAGGGCTTATGCTTAATAGGGGCATCCGTTTCTCTTGCACACATCTTCATTCCTCATTTATTCAAATCAAAGAAGCTTCATCAATAAAGTTTTTTCTGTTAATATAAACACAAAAAAATGAATTATACTAACGGTTCCTATAGTTTGAGATTTAGATTATTTTGATCAACCACATATAATACAACCATTCTATTGTTTTTCACAATACTAAACACCAAGAAAGTAAAATATTAAAAATTTCATCTCAAGCAACCAAACAGTGAGTGAGAAAATATATTTTGGTTGGAAAGTTATGCAAATCTCTTAAACTCCAGCTAGACGATTTGAGCTTATCTTTGAACTCCTTGAACTTGAGATTCCTCATGTTCTCGAAACTAAAAACATAAACAGAATTGTACTTTTTGATCTCTTTCCTTATAGAATTCACAATCGATCTTTATGTCCTCTCCCTTTTTTCTTCGTCTTCGACAAAGTCACTGCAAACATTCAAAAGCAACAAATCATGCAATCTTTCTATTGAACAATCCTTGAGTTGTTTGCTAAAAAGGTGAGACATTAAAAGAAAAAAAAAATAATTTTGATAAGAAGACAGACCTGGTCCATTATGCTTAGACTTCGGCATCGCTGCAAGAAGGGAGAAGTGGCAGTTGTCTCTGTTTCTCAGTCTACTCGCTCACTGCCTTTTTTTCTCTACTCTTTTTCTCTTTTGTCTCTACTCTAAAACCCTTCGAATTTTCTAGGGTTTCATAGAGCATTGGAGCTCAAATTGATCTTCCAAAGTGTTTCAATATGTATGTACTTTGATGGAATGTTGTCAGTGATGTTATGAAGTAATCTTGCTTCACCACCAACCTAACTAAGAGTTTTTATTTTCCACCGGCCTAGCTAAGAGTAAGAGCATGGAAGCTTTGAAGGGTGATTTTTGAATACACATTCATTCCAAACAAGCCTTTAAAAGATCCTTGTAATACCACTTAAAATAGAAGAATACTCTGGTCAGGGGTATCGAAATTAGCATTCCAACGAGAAAGTTAGTTTTCTTTTGACAGAAATGTATATGTTTCTTAGAGTGTAAGTTTGTTTTTCCACATACCTCTTCCCTTTGTCTCTCCTTCCTTTTATAGAGTCATTCTCCTTGATATTTTCTCTTGTAGGTTAGCTCTTCATCATCACCATGTTTGATGGGTCGTTTCACACACCAAAAATAAACACTAAACTATACCAAATTCTTTTAGAATAATGGCAAGTCCAGGTATCGATCCACAAGGACAAATGGAAAATTAAACTAATTTAATTGTTAAATTCATAAATTAATTTTGATAAAAAGATTGATTGTTCATAACCTAATAATAATTAAATTGAACAAATTGAATAAAATAGTAATTATAAATAAAGATGAATTTAATGATTTGGAGAAAAACCTAGGACAATGAGTTCACCACTAGTTACATGAATAAGGTTTCAATTTGAAATCAACTATGCTACGGTTAGAACTAAATAATACTTCGCAACGACAAGTTTGAAGCATTTGTCAAGAAAATCATCACGTTCAATGTACGGGCACGAACCATCTCAAGTAGTACGAATCGTTCGCTCTAAACTAGGATAGCGACACGACTCATTCCTTGTAGTATAGTTCGTCTCATACCTTGAATATGAAAGAATGGAAAACCATTGTATGGAAAGCGTTCAACAATCACAGAAAGCACAATACTTAAAGAGATAATGAAAAATATATATCTGAAGCTTCTTAAACACCATACAATTTGTTCAAACCTTTACATAATCAAAAAGTAAAGAGAAATCCTAATTACATAGCTAGGGTTTCATCAAAACCCTAAAAAGGGGAGTCTAGCCACTCATGAGGAGTGGGAAGAGGTAGAGGTAGAAGAACCATCCATGGAATAGCAAGCTTGAGAATCCTTTCTTCCAAACCCTAGCCTCTTCTTTCTCTTGGAATTTTTCAGACCCTTAGGTTAGCCTATTTTTCTTCCTTTTATTCTCAACAGAACAAACCCAAAATTCTGTGCACGCATCGATAGGTGGGCCGCACATGCGATGAAGCTTGGCCACACGTGCAGTAAGGTGGCTGGCTCTAATTTTTCTCTTCTCGCACGAATAATCTACTTTCGCGCCCTTTTTTTATATATTAATTTTACGTATTTCCTGCCAAATCTGTACAAGTGCACAAAACACATCATCTCCACCAAATAAACAAAATTGAAAGACTATAAATGTAACTTAAGCGACCTCAATGTGATACCTTTCGACCCACATCACATCCCCCAACTTACATTTTGCTAGTCCTTGAGCAAAACAAAAGAAATAAGAGAAGTAAAATAACTCTAAGCCACTTTCATAGGAATGACGATTGCATTTAGCATATGCAACAAGGCTTTCAACCACAAGGTTGCCCCAAGTGAACGAGTAAAGTCTCATGAGTGTTTCCAGAAATGATACCTACAAACATCAACATATTCATATCTGCTCAACAACAATTAACCACACCATTCCACCTAACAATCAACTTATGTGCCACTACAGTGTGATATTAAGACATGATGAGTCATTGAAGGCACAGTGGACAAGCATGAAGGAATCTATTGAGCCAAAACCACGATTTAGTTAATATAAAAGTAAAGTCTCTGGTATTTGTGAATGCTAGTAGTCACATCATTAGTACCTTCGGTGTAAAGTGCAATCTCTATACTAGTTAACTGTCTACTATAAAAGCCTAATGTAACTCATTATAACCCCCAACATATACAGACAAGATTAAACTTTTGTAACCAGGATTCTCAAAATATTTTTTTTATTATTTATTTTTTATTTTTTATGAAAAGACTGTGCAATGTTTTGATCCATTAAGCTTTCTAATCAACCCATGTAACAAGCATTGGGCCAATGACTCCCAAACCAGACGGTTTTAGGGTACTAGGTGTGAAGACACCCCTATGGACTTAATTACTTGAGCTGAAAAGGCTACGAATCTGAGCAAGTAATTTTCCTTATTTTTCCTTAAATGTGCAACGTCTAGGTCCCTTAAGCTTTTTAATTAACCCATGTAGCAAGTGTTGGGTTAATGACTCCCAAACCATATGGTTTTAGGGCACTAGGTGTAGAGGCACCCCTGCGAGATTAATAACTCGAGTTAAAGAGGCTACTGTAGACGTCCTCGAACGCCCCGGGAGGGTTAAGTCCCGTTCTGTTCATATTGGGGTCACTACAGTTCATGGACTCAAATGTCACGGTTCTTAATCTTGAACCAAAGAGTCCAAATCCGGCAAATCGTTTTGAGAAAAACAGATTTTTGAAAGAAGTGCCAAACATGGACTGCTTTGCCAGATAACAGAGTCGCCACCTAAATATTTTTTTAAAATGGGAAATTTAGGAAACCCTGACTCGGTGCCAAAGGCCACGTGTCCGTCATCACCAAAGTTGGCTCGGGAACTCGGGTACGATTGGGGAAGGTCACATCGTGAGCACCCCCGCTCGCCCGGTCAAAGACCGGCCTCTACTAATCATGATATCTGTTTTTGAAAACTTTGTGAGTTCTTATTCCGATTATTAGCCTAGGATTACTATGTGATGCTCGCAGCAAACAAGTATAGACTGGGCCGTCTGAATTGGAACAAAACATTTCATGTTTGTTTGTTTGAAAATTGTGTGATGGTGCTACCCGCAGGTAGGCTAAAATGCGGATTTGCCACCCTCGGGTGGGCTTAGAAAACATGATGTTGCCACTATCTAGTGGGCTTAAAACAAACATTCGATGAATTGTCCCAATTCAAATAACTCAACCTCCACCCACAGGCATTCAAGGCAGTTATATCACATAAGCATATAGCCTCATGGCAAGCATGCTATCATGGCAACACTCACACGCACATGCAAGGATGCTAAAGCATTAAAACTCACCTAGTACTCCAAGCCAAAACCGAAGCTTATTAGAAATCATGCATGATCCTAAATATGCTGAAATGCCTAATGCAACACATGCAAAATGCAACTATAGCAGGCTCGGCTATTCTAAACATGGCATATGAAATGCTACGACTAACACGTATTCAATTTAGAATTGAAATACAAATGCAGTTTGTATGATGCGCCGAGCCCGGTGCGTGCAAGACAGATGAATGAATGCAAACATGCTGTCATACTGTATGCTAATTGAAATATGTCCTATATCTAACCATCATAAGCGGATAAATAAAAGGGAGAAAGAAGTGGGGTTGGAAGACATACATCACACTCACCCACACTTATTACAGTTTTGCCCTCGCGCAGAGGGTCCGAATAAATATACAGTCCGAAATATACAGTCCAAAATAAACAGTCCGAATAAATGTACAATTTCTATTTAATTAACAAATTAAATGAGAAAAACTGGCATGCAAGCCAGGGACCGCCTTGCTTCTGATGTATGATGTATGTTGGGCTGCCTCGGGCGGAAATCCACCGGGATGCCCTGATTAGCCTCTGCTTGCAGTGTTTCTCGAAATGCGTGCCAGACTCCGAAAGTTGCTAATCTCTGAGTTTTGCTGCAACAGAGAGCAGGAAAAGGGCACAGCAGTGTATTTCACAAATGTATGCATGCCTCGATCCTTGTGCACCAATCACGCATACCGATGCATGATGGCCGAGGAGTCGAATTGCACAACTCAATATAGGGATGAATGCAGATGAATGCTAAAACAACACTTAACTCCATCATGGATAATCCGGAGTGTCGGTGAACTGGGAATTGAGACCCGTTCCGTTACTCGGAGTACGAAACGTGCCTCGTTTCCTGTGCAATATGCATGATATGCATGAAATGCAACTAACATACAACCTAGCATGCACGATGTTATGAGAATGAGATGGAAATGAGATGAAAATGAGACGCCTCGAAAAGCGTGCACGCGAACTGAGGCGATGATGTGAAATGCAAATCGGATAAAGCTGAAGTGTCTCGAAATGCGTGCACACGGGCACGCACACCGAGGCAATGATACAATGTGGAAATCGGATAAAACCGAAGTGCCTCGAAATGTGTGCCCACAGGCACGCACACCGAGGCGATGATAAGATGAGAAAATCGGATAAAACCGAAGTGCCTCGAAATGTGTGCCCACAGGCACGACACCGAGGCGATGATAAAATGCGGAAATCGGATAAAACCGAAGTGCCTCGAAATGTGTGTCCACAGGCACGCACACCGAGGCGATGACAAAATGCGGAAATCGGATAAAACCGAAGTGCCTCGAAATGTGTGCCCACAGGCACGCACACCGAGGCGATGATAAAATGCGGAAATCGGATAAAACCGAAGTGCCTCGAAATGTGTGCCCACAGGCACGCACACCGAGGCGATGATAAAATGCGGAAATCGGATAAAACCGAAGTGCCTCGAAATGTGTGCCCACAGGCACGCACACCGAGGCGATGACATACAAGCACGAAAAATGTAGATTGGGCTTACACTAACATGAGAGGGCCTCAGCCACACTCACATCAGATGCCGGTGACGAAAACGGAGCGCCTCGAAGTGCGCGTCCACGGGCGCGCAAACCGAGGCAAGGCGGAATGACATGGGAAATGATATGCAAGCATGGCAATGGAATTTCAGCACTCACAAATGATGTAAAACAGCCCCGAAATGATACGGAATAACAACCGAAGCATGCAATCATCCCGAAAATGTGAAATTAAGCCCCGAAATGGCCTACGGCCATGCTAAACATGCAAAATATGATCATGGCAGCAATAACAGTAGCAAGGCAGTCCCGAATATGGCATTTTTTCAGTAATAAACATGGCCAAAATGCAAGCACAGATATGGCAACAAAAGCTCGCAAGATTAATGGCCAACAGAGCATTATAAAGGGAGATGGTATATAGAAAATGCAAATGGACAAACTTTCTTCTACAACATCAAAGAGGACCCAAAAATAAGCATATATGCAGAAGATGGCAACCTCTAAATCATAAGACAAACATGCCAAAAATGGAAGGCAAAATGGAGCCGCAAAAGGGTATAACACAAGACATGCAATCTATACATCAAATGACCGAACCTTCTTCATGAAACATGTAAAGGGGGTCAAAATAAGACCAAAACCAGTAGGGGTCGAAGTCCCAAAAACAAACACAAATAGGTCAAAAATTGGATACAAAATATGGCATACTTGATGGAATTGAAGGAACTAGTAGATATAATGGCCAAATGAAGTTGAGCTCCTCTACAATGTTGTAGAGGGGCTCAAAATAAGCAAGAAAGCAGTAGGGTTCGGACCCCTAAAAACCAACACAAATAGGTCAATTTTAGCATGCAAAAATGTGACAATCTTGATGAATATTGAAGGAACTAGTATATACAAATACCAAATGAAGTTGAGCCCTTCTACAATGTTGTAGAGGGGCTCAAAATAAGCAAGAAAGCAGTAGGGGTCGGAGCCCCAATTCTCAACCAATTAGAGTATAACAAAGGATCAAGAAAAAGCCCCAAAAGTTAGTTTTGAATACTTACCCTTGAAGACTTGTCTTTCTTTGCTTTTTGGCTTTGATTTGTAGCTTCTCAACCTCTGAAATTCACTTCCTAGCTGCTGGAATGGTAGTGTTGATGGTGGAGCTAAGGGTTGATGAAGAAATCAAGCAAGACTTGAAGCTTTTTTGAAGGTTTTGGCTATGGAGATTAGGGTTTTTGCTTAAGTGTTCTTGAAGACAAATCTTCTAACCTAGGCAAAGGAGCCCTTGGTTCCTTTAAATAGGCAAAACAAGGTGTAAAAGGGGAGGGCAAAGCATCCAAGCTTTCCCTCCCAAAATATCCCCCGGATGGGGAGATATTTGGCAAAAATATCCGGACAGCTGTGCTGAGCTGGAAAGCAAGAAGCTGGCCGGCCAGGTGATTTTCTGCAAGGTGGCCGGCCGGCCACCCCACCTGGTCGGCCGGCCACTCCCCTGGCCGGCCGGCCATGCCCCAAAAATGAACTCAAGAATTTCTGGCCGACCACCATACAGTAGTGTCCTCCCAAGTGTGTAGAATAAGGCCCCAGGGTCGGAATCTGGCAACTCTGAAGCAGAAGTCACAACATAGAGCTTGAAGAAGAGGCTCAAAAATGAAATCAACAATTGCTGGCCGACCACCAACTTTTTGTGTCCTCCAAGATGTGTGGAACAAGGTTCCAAGGTCGGAATCTGGCAACTCTGAAGCAGGAGCCACAACATAGAGCTGGAAGGAGGGGCTCAAAAATGAAACCTAGAATTTCTGGCTGACCAGTAGTTTTTAGGGTCCTCCCATGTGCCCTCATCACAGATATGTAGCTTTGGTTGGAAGAAAATGGCCTAGGGTGTTCAACATTGGCCCGGAAGTGAGCAAAACGGGCGCCGGAGGAGCGAAACTGGTTATCTGGGATAATTGCTGGCCTCCTACCCTCCAGTGATCTTCCCAATGTTGAAACAGAGGTACCTGCCAAAATTGAACAAAAACTAATGAGAAATGAACGCTCGGGGCCAAAACCGAGCCATTCGGGATCCCGAAAATGGGCTGCGGGTGCCGGAAGTGGTGTTCGGCAGCGAAGTGGGTATCTGCAACTCCAGTGTCCCTCGGAATGACAAAACAGAGGTTCCTGCCAAAAATCAGAGAAAATTGATACAAAATGAATGCTCGGGGCCCAAACCGCGCAATTCGGGGCCCCGAAAACCGGCTATGGGCACCGAAAGTAGCATACGGCCACGAAGTGGGCATCGGGGGCCCCAGGGTTCCTCAAAATGGTAAAACAGAGGTACCTGCCAAGAACCGGAGAAACCTGATGCGAAATGAAAGCTCGGGGCCCAAATCACGCAGTTCGGGGTCCCGAAAACCGGCTGTAGGCACCGGAAGTGGCATACGGCCACGAAGTGGGCATCGGGGGCCCCAGTGTTCCTCAAAATGATAAAACAGAGATACTAGCCAAGAACCGGAGAAACCTGAGATGGTTGGGCGGTCCCGAGCCGAGGCACACGGCCTGACGGCCCCGAAAACCGGGAACCGGGCTCCGAAATGGGCAAAATGGCCTACGGCCACGAAAAGTAGCTCACGGCCACCGGGAGATAGTCTACAGGACCACTCCCTTCCCTCAGGAAAGAAAACAGAGAAAACCGAGTCTGGTTCGCAAACCGAGACAAGGTATAGAAGAGGATTCGGAAGTTCGGAGGCGGGGCGCACGGCCGCGACTCTGAGACTTCTGAATGAGCACAGTATGCAACACCACCGAGCGCTCAATCGGTGACGTCTGAGTCTTAAGGTCGGTCAAAAATGGGGTGTCTACAGCTACGAACCCAAACAAGTCAAGTGTTTTTTTTTTAATTTTATTTTATTTTGAGAATCAAGGCTAGTCATTTATTCTTTTCTGCAACACTAGCAATTATCAATGATATACACCAGGGATTAGAATAGGGAGGTCACCGCTATGAAATGTGTCTATGTGAATCAAGGCATACTCATGACAAGTGTACTAATACCACAAACACAAACAACTGTCCTAGTGCAAACATCACGTGCAAGTATTTACCCAATAAACCCTTTTCATACAAGTCCACTATGTTCCCGAATTAACATATGCTTATATCACTACCATACTGGCACAAAGTGAACATCAAGTGAGGTGGTGCAATCAAGTGTAGCAAGTACAAACATGAATTGTTTTTATAAATACCTTCACCCCCCAACTGGAATACAACATTGTCCTCAATGTATGCAACGGTAAAGTAGATCGTAAAATGAAAGAGAGAGAGAGAGGATCTTACCATACGACGTAGGAGCACATCCAACGAGGCAGGGAAGAACCAAACACACACACACACACGCTATTTTTTTTTTTTTTTTTTACAAACCTAATTACAACCCCCCCCCCCCCCAAAAAAAAAAATCAAACCATTTCTACCTTCATTGTACATCTGAAATAAAAATAGCAACTCGAAAACATCTAAATGCTCAATAAAGGTATAATCTTCACACGAAAATCACGGGTACTACTTTTCTCCCTAACAGTGTTTGTAACTTTCCCTATTCTCCAACAACTTGACAGACTAGGTTGATTCGGTATCTAGAATTGAGGCGTATAAAGCTAAATCGACCTATGGAACTGCCATACAAAGTTCAAACCGGGGTGGTTTTGAAGCAATCTCCACACCCCTGGGTATTTAAACCAAACTTTAGCCTCAAAAATTCCAAACTTTTGCGTTCTAGGCTTTGTCATTCGAACTCTAGTTTCCACCGTTGGTCTCCTAGGAACTCACTACAAACACAATTAGGTGGCTATACCAGCCCGTCAGATGCCGTTCGGGCATGGCTAACACCAAAGGAATTACACCTCTAAAAGATTTAAAGTCGCCTAGACATGAAACGCAATCATGCACACTACACAAAACACTATTTTTGTCTTTTGTTTTTGTTTTGTTTTTGTTTTGTTTTTTTAAGACAAAAACAATATCACACAATATATCTACATATTTGTTAAACAAAAAAACAAAAGCATTTCCCCCCAACTTAAACAACAATGGCCTCAATGGCATATACCAAAAGGGACTGACGAGAACAGTAAATAGAAAGGGAATTAAAACACAATAAAATATACATCCTTGAAAGGTAGAGAAAGATGCCCTCCAACTGGAAGGAAACTATACCTGCAAAAGGGTTAGAAAATAAACATAACAAATTATTATTATTATTCCCAAGGCTTCATGTTGATCTTCCTTTAAGTAATCTATCTCAAACCAAATTTGTTAGGTCATACTCAGCAGTTCCATTCAAAGGTGTACTCATCTATTTGGCCCTGACATACCACACTGAAAACATACAAAATAATAAATAAAGAACTAAAACTAAAATGCTCAGGTTTCCTCTCGAGAAGAGCTAAATATATTGTCTTCAGCCAAATATCAACACAAATGTATTTTTGCCTTTTCTTCCAATTTATGAGATATGGGTCCCTATAACGAAAATAAATCAACCGGTCCAAGAGTGTGGGACTAGGTTGTAATTGAGTTGTGGGAAGATGATTAATGGAGTGGAGAAATATGTGTGTGAAAAGTGAAGTGTGTAAAGAAATCTCATGGGTGGAAACAATAAGATCCAAACCAAAAATAAAATTCCATCTATGCTGATTTACTTTATCACTATAATTTTCTACAGTTAAATCCCTATCAATTTCATCCACATGAGAGGCCAAAACTACGGGTAGAGTTTCTGTCATATCTATGGGTGCAACAGTAGGCTCAAGTGACAAAAATACTAACTCCATATCAGTTGTTAGATCACTAGAGAGATGTGTTGTGGCTTCACTAGGTTCAATTTGCAACTCTTTTTCAAAAATCTCATAGCATCCACTCTTATGAAAGTTTTGAATGAGTTAGTCAAAAGAAATCCACACCTCAGTTGGGTGCATCTCAAAATTTTTAGTTGACCACATTGTGTCTACAAATTGACTTGTTTGAGAGTTTAACCCATTGTAAAAGAAAGTAATGAGTTGAGTCATTTTGTAGCCATGTTGTGGACAATCATCTACATAGCTCTTATATCGTTCTCAACAATGACAAAATAACTCATTCGCTTCTTGAGTATAATTTAATATTTTTCTTTTGAGAAGAGTGAGGTCAGATGGAGGTTGTGATTCTTTCCATTTAAAATAAGACAACATATTTACCCAATTCAGGGCGGCAAGAATGGCACCCCGTGCATACACCACACACACACACACACACACACACACACACACACTAGGTTTATGCACTTGTGCGCTAAGTTATGAAAGCAAAATACCAAAGGAGAAAATACTCACAGCGATTTAACGAAAACACTTTACTCGTCTTCCGGGTGCTTGACGTGTAAACCTTTGCCTCTAATCTCCACTTGAGCTCTCTATGTTTAGAACTTTGGTGTTTTGCTTGCGAGTATTTGCTTCTTTTTTTTTTTTTTTAACACTTTAGTGCTGCGGTTTGTTTTTAAAGCTCGGTTGCGCTCCGCTTGCGCTCCAATGATAGCTCCACTTGCTAAAACTCTACACACTTAGCAACACAAAAGCATAAAATTCTAAACTAAAAATTAAAATAAGAATGTAACTTTAAATTAACTAATTTTTCCAAAAGTCCATGGCAATGGAGCCAAAAATTTGATGGGTTGTTTCACACACCAAAAATAAACACTAAACTACACCACATTCTTTTAGAATAATGGCAAGTCCATGTATCGATCCACAGGGACAAACGGAAAATTAAACTAATTTAATTGTTAAATTCCTAAATTAATTTTGATAAAAAGATTGATTGTTCATAACCTAATAATAATTAAATTAAACAAAGCGAATAAACTGGCAATTATAAATAAAGATGAATTTACTGATTTGGGAAAAAACCTAGGGCAATGAGTTCACCACTGGTTATGTAAATAAGGTTTCAATTTTAAATCAATTATGCTATGGTTCGAACTAAATAATACTTCACAACTACAAGTTCAAAGCATTTATCAAGGAAATCATCACGTTCAATGTACGGGCACGAACCATCTCAAGTAGTACGAATCGTTCGCTCTAAACTAGGATGGCGACATGACTCTTCCCTCGTAGTATTGTTCGTCTCATACCTTGAATACGAAAGAATAGAAAACCATTGTATGGAAAGTATTCAACAATCAAGAAAGCAGAGTACTTAAAGAGATAATGAAAAATATATATTTGAAACTTCTTAAACACTATACAATTTGTTCAAACCTTTACATACTCAAAAAGCAAAGAGAAAACCTAATTACATAGCTAGGGTTTCATCAAAACCCTAGAAAGGGGAGCCTTGCCACTTATGATGGAGTAGGAAGAGGTAGAGGTAGATGAACCATCCATGGAATAGCAAGCTTGAGAATCCTCTCTTCCAAACCCTAGCCTTTTCTTTCTCTTGGAATTTTTCAGACCCCTAGGTTAGCCTATTTTTCTTCCTTTTATTCTCACAGAACAAACCAAAATTCTACGCACGCATCCCTAGGTGGGCCGCTCGAGCGGTGGTGGGTTGCACGTGCGGTGAAGCTTGGCCGCTTCTCGCACGAATAATCTGCTTTCGCGCCCTTTTTGATTAAATTTGCGTATTTCCTGCCAAGTCTGTACAGGTGCACAAAACACATCATCTCCACCAAATAAACAAAATTGAAAGACTATAAATGCAACTTAAGCGACCTCAATGTAGTACCCTTCGCCCTACATCAATGTCAAGGACTATACTTTTTAGTAAAGGACAACCTATTCCCACCCAATGCGGTCATGTCGACTTACCTGATGTACTCAGCTCAAACGCACAGCCTAGGTGCCCTTAACTCGGCACGCTCTTCAGCCCATCTACATTTACTCGACATTGTTTGACTCTAGTGGGCTTTGGCTAAATCCGGCCCATCAAAGATGGTCTTGGATGTGCCATGTTTGCTAATTAGAGGTTAAATTTACTCGGCTTCCACAATTACCTCATAGCGTGGTGACATTTGTTGAGATTTTGCCAGTTTGTGATGTAAGCGTTCATTATCAGCCGCCATATCCTCTAAACACTGCTTATTCTGCTTTGCTTGGTTTATCAAGGTTTGCGTGGCATCTTCCGCTGATGTTGAAGGCAAAGAAAGGGTTTATGGGATCGAAATTTAAGGACATTCGTGCGAGAGTATCTTTCGGACCGAAAATTGTTTCAAGTACGATATTGTCATTTCCAATGATTAAAGGATCTTAAGTTGGGTTTGCCAATGATGAGTTTGAGTATTCCCACAAATGACGCCAATTGTGAGGGGTGGTTTTTGAATACTCCTTCACTCCAAACAAGCCTTTGAAAGATCCTTGTGATACCACCTGAAACAGAAGAACACTCCGGTAGAGGGTGCTGGAATTAGCACTCCAACAAACAAGTTAGTTTTATTTTGGGAGAAATGTATATGTTTCTTGGAATGCAAGTTTGTTTTTTTACGTACCACTTCCCTCTATCTCTCATTCCTTTTATAAACTCATTCTCATTGATAATTCTCCTATAGCTTAGCTATTCATCATCACCATGTCAGGGACTATACCTTTTAGTAAAGGACAGCTTGGGCCCACCCAATGGGGCCTTGTCAACTTACCTAATATACTCGGCTCAGATGCACGACCTAGGTGCCCTTAACTCGACACACTCTTCAGCCCATCTACATTTACTCGGTGATGGCTTGTTTGAGTCTAGTGGGCTTTTGCTAAATCTGGCCCATCAAAGATGGGTTTAGATATGCCCTATTTGCTGACTAGAGGTTAAATTTACTCAACTCCCACAGAAGCAAAAATCAAGGTTTTAACAATGGCTACTACCTTTGAAATTTAGAGTTTTAGTTGTATTTGCATTTGACGATTTTACATTGTCAATTTTATCAATAAATAGCTTACGTATTAGAGTGATTAATGTGTGGGAGAAAGAAGAGAGGTAGAGCGTAAGAGTGTTTGAAAGTTTGAGAGTTTGAGAAAGAAAGTGTTTCTCCTCTCCATTGTATTCCAAAATATTTGAGTAAAATAAATCTATTTTTTTAGATTATAAATCCTCTCTCTTGCATTTTTTTTTTGTGAACCACCATAAGTGGTTTGCACCCCACTCTCACCAAGAGATTCCAATAGTGGTATCAAAGCCAAGAGAGCCAAGAAATGGCCAAATTTCACAAAATAAATTGCAAAATAGAGCAAATTTTAGAATTTGAAATTTTCAAAGTTCTCAAAATCCAATTTCGAGTATATCAAATTGAAGTAGTCCTTGAGAGGATTTCAAAGACGCAAAAATCAACCAAATCGGAGCTAAAACGAAACCATACGGGCTAGTCAAAGTTTGCCCAAAAAAGTCAACTCTGTCAGAGATGATAAATGTTGCTGACGTTATCATCACTATTGCTGACATCATCATACCGTTGTTCAGCAAAAATTATTTGGTGCTTCCCGGGTCACAGATTCAACAAATCTGAGCCGACCAAATTGTTTTGGCTTGATCTAAGCCATCCGAATACATCCGTACGGTCAAAATTTGCAAATTGCTTTCTAAAGATTTACAAGTTTTATTTCAAAATTAGAAGACCGACTAATGGCCAACACAAACAATTTCTTTCAACCCCAGTTTCCAAAACTCAACAAGGAGAACTATGAAAATTAGATTATTCAAATGCAAGTCCTACTAGCCTCACAAGATTTGTGGGAGTTAGTAGATTGAGGATATGACGAGGTAGCTACTCCCGAAGATGAAGGAAAGTTAAATGAAACTCAGAAGACGGCATTAAAATATTCAAGGAAGACTAATGGCTAACACAAACAATTTGTTTCAACCCCAGTTTCCAAAACTCAGCAAGGAGAACTATGAAAATTGGAGTATTCAAATATAAGTCCTACTAGCCTCACAAGATTTATGGGAGTTAGTAGATCAAGGATATGACGAGTTGGCTACTCCCGAAGATGAAAGAAAGTTAAATGAAACTCAGAAGACGACATTAAAAGATTCAAGGAAGATAGATAAAAGGGCCTTGTATCGACTTTATCAAGGAATTGATGAGTCAAGCTTTGAGAAAATTTCAACAACAGCAACCACTAAAAAGGCATGGAGTATTCTTCGCAATTCACACCGTGGAATTGAGAAGACGATCAGTGTTCGACTCCAGGTGTTACGAGGTGAATTCTAGATGTTGCACATGAATGACAATGAGTCAGTTTCTGAGTACTTCAATAGAACATTGACTATTGTTAATCAAATCAAAAAATACAAAGAGAAGGTGGAATCTCTTCAACTGATAGAGAAGATTCTACGATCACTTAGTCCAAAGTTTGAGCACGTGGTTATAGCAATAGAAGAGTCCAATGATCTCAGTGCTATGACTATCAATGAGTTGATGGGCACACTGGAGATCCATGAACAAAGAATCAACAAGAAGACTCCCTCAAGTTCTCTAAAGCAAGCTCTTCAATCAAATCTGCCTTTCAGAGATGACATAAATGAGCAAAAGGGAACATCACAAAGAGCAAGTAAATGTTTAGTGCTACCATTGCCACATGTTTGGGCATTACAGTAATGAATGTCGAAGTGGAGCAACAACAGAAGTTGGAGAGCAAGTAAATTTTGCAGAGCAGGAAACAAACAAAATCGTACCTACAGTCCTGTTTGTCCAGCATAGAGATATTGAAAACCAAAATAATGTTTGGTATCTAGATTCCGGAGCTAGTAACCACATGTGTAGTTAAAGAGAGTTGTTCGTTAAGTTTGACGAGACTATACAAGCACAAGTCTCATTTGGTGATTCCTCAAAGACTCTAGTGAAAGGAAGAGGCAACATTCTGATCAAACTCAAGAATGGAAACCATGATTACATCTCTAATGTCTATTATGTTCCTGCCATGAAGAACAACATTTTGAGTATAGGACAACTTCTAAAGAAAGGATACGACATCAACATGAAAGATTGTCATCTTACTATCAAAGACAATCATGGTAATTTGATCGCTTGTGTTAGAATGTCGAAGAATCGAATGTTTTCTTTGAACATCCAACATGATGCTGCGAAGTGTTTAAGTGTCGTCATCAAAAACAAAGACTAGGTATGGTATTTGAGGTTTGGACATCTCAACTTTGGCAGCTTGGTGTAGCTTGCTTTTCGTGCTCCTTCCGGATACGACTAGCCCTACATTTTGGACTCCGTGGTTCTAAATTTGATTTCACAAGTGCAATGTGAAACAGTGAAAATACAAAAAGAGTCCAAACCCGTCAATTCTTTTTGGAAAATTGATGTTTGAATCAAATACCAAAAACGGATTGCTTTGCTAGATTTTAGAGTCGCAACCTAAATATTTTTGAGAAATTTAGGAAACCGGAGACTCGTGCCAAAGGCCACTTATCTGTCATCACCAAAGTGTCTCGTCTCAGGAACTTAGGTACGAGAGGGGAAGGTCATGAATTGAGCACCACACTCGCCCGATCAAAGATCGGCCTCTACTAATCGTGATGTGATTTTTATTTACATTATATGCTCTTGTTTCGGTTATAAAACTAACATTACTATGTGACGCACATAAGTATAGACTAATTTGCAAAGATTGGAGCATTTGATTTTATGTTCATTTTGAAAATTGTTTTTGATACTCGTCACTTGAAAAGGCGAGTTTGTACGTACATTAATCAACTTATCCCAATTTAAGCAATTAGCCTTCATCCACTGCCATTCAAACATGTATATCATTTGAAGCAACTAGCTTCATGGAAAGCATGCTAAACATGGAAACAATCACACGCAATGCAAGATGCTAAAACAATAAATTCTCACCTAGTACTCCAAGGCAAGCCAAACAAAGCAAAATGATTAGAAAACATGCATGCTCCTAACTAATGCAATATGACTAAATGCAACACACACGTTATGTAATTTTAATAGGCTTGGCTATGAACATGACATATGATTCCATTCAAAACATGTGATGAATCAAGTATTAAAGCAATGAATTTAAACATTTGGTTAGTATGATGAGCTGAACCTTGGATGCATGCAAGACAATGGATGCAAAGCATAACAATGCTAATTGAAAAATGGTGCTATACACTACCATCGTAAGCGAATAAGTAAAAGGGAGAAAGACGTAGGGTTGGGAGACATACACATTATTACATATTTGCCCTGGTGCAAAAGGGTGCGAGAGTCCGAATTAAACTAATTATTACAAATTAAGTGAATGAATAAGTCACTAACTAGCTAAGCCATAATTAACTAACTAGCTAATTTATTACAACAAAATAAGCTAACTATCTAACGAATCATTGCGACAACAATATTAATTGCGATGATAATAACTATAACCATTTTGAGATCATTAATTACAATTTACAATGGAAGCACAAGGATGGCATGCACATAGCAGTTTTAGAAGTAACTCTATCTGCCTTCCTTGGAATCTGTCATGTTTCACCTTTAGTCACTGCCTCTGCTTCTACAAAACACACTGCCTTACCAAACATTGATGGCTGGCCAGCCCCCAATGAAGCTCGGCCGAGCCTAAATAAAGCCGGCCGTGCCTTAATTTTATGTAAAATCCTGTTTTTGTGCTATGAGGTGAAAACAATGCAGACAGAATTTTCTGAGCTCTGTTTGTCCCTCTTCCTTCTCTGTCATGGAAAGCCTCAAGAGAAGGACAAAGTCATTTCTGAAACCATCAATGAGCAATTTGTTTCCTTGATGATTTCGGCTATGATTTGGACAAAAATCAATGAATGCAATGAATAACAACCACCCCTCCCTCCTATCATGGAGTAAGCTCAAAGAGGGAGTTAGAAACGCTTCAAGGCTCATTGAAACATCATGAATTGATGTGAGACAAGATGACCCTTGACACAATAGACTCAGCATAACATCCGGCCGAATCTAAGCAATATGACTCATTTTCTTTATGTGGGTTGGTTCATTTTAACAATTTTTTAGACATTTCCATTCTTTAGTCTATTTGTCTAGGATAACGATTAAGTCCTCTAAAGCTTACGTCCACTAAATGAGAAGCATGTCAAGCGGGATGTGATTCTCAACATGAAAGAGAGACCATGCCGTTGACGATGAACCTCCGTAGAGATTAAGCCATTAAGCATAGATCTCTAGCTCATGTTTTGAACAACCATCAACCGGTTGAAACAACTCTCAAATGAAAGAAATGAATGGTAAGTTGATTATTAAAATGAGGCTCTTAACATGAAAATTAAACATAAAAAGGCCAAGAACAACGCACAACAAGCTATATATGCGAACTTATGAGACAACAAGCAAATTAATCAAATCATGAACTAATTAAATAAATTAGGACAGCTCTAAAATAGCCTCTAATACACTAAAACAGTGGCCAAAAGTTATGATAAGAACATGAAAAAAAATAGAAATGAATAAGGCAAAGCAAAGCTAGTAACAAAAGCAAGGAGAGGTGGTTAACCTCTCCATTTTTTGGAACCTCAAAGCATATTTTTTGACTTCTTTTGAACTTTGAAAATCAATTTGTAAGCCAAGAAAATAGTGGCAAAAGCAAGAGAAAGTAAGTAAAAAGAATAAAGAAAAAGCTATGGAACAAAGCCACAGGAGGCATGGCTAACTCCTCCACTTTTTGTAACTTTTAATCACATATTTCAGCCCCTCAAACCAATCCAAAAACAGTGTATAAAGCAAGGAAAAGAGAGGAAAAGAGTGGGAGAGAAGTAAGGAAGAAGATGTAAAAGTTATACCTCTTGAAAGAAAGGATGCTTGTAGTTAAGCAAACTTGATCCTAAACACCCTCAAGTTTGTGAAACTTAGGTTGAAATCTCAACAAAAAGCTCCAAGAACAAGCTCTAATGGTGTATGTATTGTGTATGTATAGCTAAAAGTTGATATGAGGTCAAGGAAGCCTTTGGAAGGAAGATGGATGTTCTATCAATGCCTAAGCCTCTTGGAAGGTTTTCTAACCTTAAAATCTGAAGTGGAAGCTCCTATTTATAGAATTTGAGCCAATTTGGTTGAAAATATCTTCAAACAAAGATATTTGCTCAATTCCCGCCCGCTGTTTATTTGGCACCATTGAGACCAGGTCGGGCCCTAAAACCCACGGCCAGGCCTAAAAACACACAATCGGGCCTAAAAAGCAGGTCTAAAAAAGTTTTCATTGAGACCTGACCGGGTCTAAATGAGGCACGGCCGGTTCTAAATGGACCCGATCGGGTCCAAAAGACTGCATTTTAAGCCCGACTTCAAATAGGCATATCTCCTTCATTCGGACTCTGTTTTAAGTGATTCTTGAGTCTAAATTGAAGCCTCAGAAGTATAATTTCTAATGGTGGTGGCCTCACATCTAAATTATAAGTGTACAAAGAGATATACCTAATTTAGTGAAGGATTCTCATTTCTTTCTCAATGGTTTAATGCTCAACCTTTTCCTAAACTACTTTTCTTTCCACCCCTCCTATTTCATTCAACTCCAAACCTATAAATAAGATGTTTTTAAATAATTTTCAAAGAGTTCACCTCCCTTCCATTTATTTCCACTTTGTCCCTACTTTTCTTCCCTTCCATTTATTTTTTAAATAAGATGCCTAATTTGGAACATTGTAGAAATATTTGGAAAAATATTTTGAAAAAGAGGGTTTTAAATAAAATAGTTTGGCCAAAATGGGGTGTAAGGTTTGGGATTAGAGCTTGAATCCAAATTTCTTTGCTGAGAATTCGAAAGATTGCAGTGTGACTTTCATCATCGGGTGTTTGGAATGAAGCGCCCAAGTCTTAAGGGCGGTTAAAAATGAGGTGTCTACACTTGGAGCTGTTGTCAAGCAAGAATTTGGCGAAAGGGTGTAGACACCCCATTTTGACCGACCCTAAGACTTGGGCGCTTTCTTTTGATTACCCGATGATGACAATTAGAATGTGTTTCTCACAAAATTCTCAGTAAGAAAGATGAATTTAAGTTTTAATCCCAACCTTCACCCATTTTTTGGCCAAACTATTTTAGACCTTAAAACCCTCTTTTCAAAATATGTTTTTTTTAAATGTTTCTACAATGTCCCAAAGCGCTCCTATTTCGATTAAAATATTGCACTTTTCAGTAAACCGAGTAAGGACAAAGTGGAAATAAATGGAAGGGAGGTGAACTTTTTTGAAAAATATTTAAAAACATCTTCTTTATAGGTTTGGAGTTAAAGGAAATAGGAGGGGATGAAAGAAAAGAATGAGTATTAGGAAGGAAATGAGTAATAATCATATCAAATAGAACCTTCACTAATTAAGCATTTCTCTTTGTACACTTGGAATTTAAATGTGAGGCCACCACCATTGGAAAGTAGACTTCTGGGGCTTCAATTTAGACCCAAGAACCACCTTAGACCAAGTCCAAATAAGGGAGATATGCCTATTTGAAGTTGGGCTTCAAAACAGATTTTGTTGACCCAGCCCAAGACAGCCTTTACTAAATTAGGTATATCTCTTTGTACACTTGGAATTTAAATGTGAGGCCACCACCATTGGAAAGTAGACTTCTATGGCTTCAATTTGGACCCAAGAACCGCCTAAAACCAAGTCCATGTGGAGGAGATATGCCCATTTGAAGTTGGACTTAAAAGCAGCATTTTGTTGACTCGGCCCAAAACAACAATAGCCCATTTTTTCTAGTTTTGGTTCGGTTGGGACAACCCATTTACCTATTTTCTAAGAGCCATTCAAGTGCATCCACTCATCCTCCATTATACCTACTCATCCCCCATTGTCAAAAAGAGGTTTTGTTTGCATTCATAAAGGAGTATCCCATGCAACCACCTTGAAAATTTGCCCTCCTATCACATTCTTGTCTCCCACCTTGTCTCCCACCTTCTTTTTGACCTTTACTCTCCCTCATTGCCTATATAGAATGATCATAATGTAAGAGAGAAGGAAGACCACGAAATTGAAGAGAAATGAGTGAGAAAATAGTGAAAAAATAGAGAAAATTTGAGTTTTTGAGCCAAAAATATTCCTATCTTCCATATACACCACATACCTTCCATAGCTACTGAAATTCCTCATTTCCATACACCAAAACCACTCCAAAAATTCTGATATAGCAAAGATCAATTGCCTTGATCATAAGGAAGAGTGTTTAGTGATTGAAAGTGAGAAAAAACTAGAGAGTTAGCCACTTTCTATACCACAAACTCCATAAACTCCATAATTTTGAATTGAGGATTTGAGAACACACTTCCTACACTTGAGGGTGATCAAGAGGAATTTTGGAAATCAAAAAGTTCAATCTTTCTTTGGAAGGTGAATTGTTAGTCTTTCATTTTCTTATATTTTATATCTTATATTTATTTTCATGCTTCTTATTTCATTGTGTTTTGTTATAATCTAAGTGGTTTGTTTATCTCATATTTATTTTCTTACTTTATATTTCATAGTGTATTGTTATAATCCTAGTGGTTTGTTGAGCTCATAATTATTTATTTATTTATTTATTTTTTATTCGCATGCTTTAATTTCATATTAGTTTTGTTGTAATCTTGCATGTTCTACCTCATATTTATTTTTTTTTCGTGTATTAGTCTCGTATTAGTTATGTTGTAATCTCGCATGTTCTATCTTATATTTGTTTTATTGCTTTAGGTTTATGTTGTGAGTTTGCACTTTTTATTTTATTTTATTTTATATTTGTTTTCTTGTTTTTTTTAATCTAACCGGTAGTGGCTAGTTGAGCCACCTACATATTTTTTGTTTGTTCATTTTCTTGGTTTCGCAACAAGACAGGTTTTGCTTGGCCTAGTTGGCCGGCCAGTTAGCTTCTTCCGAACAAGATGGCGTAATCTCCCAATATTTATCAATTTCCGCCGGCGGTTCTAAAGAACATGAAGCTTTTATTTTATTTATTTTTTATTTTGAGTGTATTGTGAAGTTTTTATTTTGTTGTAATATTCTCCTCATCTCTCTCTAATTTGATTTGTAATTATTCTTTAAAATGTTGTAATAATTTCCCCGCCCCGCTTCTTTCTATCTCGTTCTTTTACTTGCTTTCTTTATTTGTACATAAACATCATATTTATTTTTCATCATAGTTATGCTTTGCATCCATGTTTCATGCATCTTGATTCGGCTAAGTTTGCATTTGTGGATTTAATCAATTCCTATGTGATTATGTGCGCTACCTCATGTTCTTGAGATGATTCACATATCATATTAGAAGCCGAATCTTTAGTTGCATCTCATGAGTGAATTGCATTAGGATTTTGTATATAAGATCATGCATATTTTACTAACTTTGTTTTGTAGCTTGTTCGTGGGACGTCAAACATGTAAGTTTTTATGCTTTAGCATGCCGTTTGTGTGTGTTTTTCTTACTATGTCTAGCATTCTACCATGAGGCTATTTACTTATGTGATATAACTCTATGAATGCCAGTGGATGGAGGTTGTGTCGCTTAATTTGGAATGATGTTGATTTTTCATGCTTGTAAACTCAATTTATTTGGGTTGTACATCGTCAAAACTCTTTCAAAATGCATGATATCAAATTGTTCCAAAATGAATAGCATAGTCTATACTTGTATGCTTCACATAGTAAATTTTAGGATTTATTAACTAATCAGAACATAAACATATAAAGAAAATAAAAGTCATATCATGGTTTAGTAGAGGCCGATCTTTTGATCAGGTGAGCGGGGGTGCTCATTATTGACCTTCCCCTCTCATACCTAAGGTTCCGAGCCAAGCATCCTTGGTTGCGACGAACAGTGGCCTTGGCACTGAGTCATGGGTTTCCTAATTTCCCAAAATATTAGGTGGCGACTCTGAGATCTGATGACGCTGTCCATTTTTGACAAAATTGCAATAAAATGGATTTTCACTAAAAGTTTCCAAATCTGGACTCTCATCTACGTTTCACATTGCACTCGTGAGACTAGATCAAAGAGATCTCGGGGGTCCGAACTGTTTAACGCGCGCGGGTACCCCCCCGGGCATGTTACAAAGGGCTCCTTCATATTGCTTATACTAATGAAGTTAAGGAAAGTTACATTCTTGACAAGCATCACAGAACAAGCTTTGCCAAAAAAGTGAATTGGAGAGCGTTAAAGCCGCTGCAGCTAGTACACACCAATGTGTGGTCCATTGAATCCAATGTCAAATGGATAGAATAGATACTTCCTCACACTCATTGTTGACTAAAGCAGGAAGATATTGGTGTGCTTCCTTAAAAACAAGTCAGAGGTATTCAACATCTTCAAAGAATTCAAAGCTTTTGTTAAGAAACAAAGTGGCTACTATATTAAGATGTTGCGATCAGATCAAGTGGAGAGTATACATCAAATGCTTTTGAGAATGATTGCAAAGAGCATGGAATCAAGTATCAAACAACACCATCATATATGCCACAACTGAATGGTGTTGATGAAAGAAAGAATCGCACAAGCTTAGATATGGCAAGGAGCATGTTGAAAGGAAAAAGATAGCCCAAGCAATTTTGGGCTGAAGCTGTATCATGTGATGTGTATCTACTAAACAGATGCCCAACTAGGAGCCTTCATTCTATAACTCCAGAAGAGGTTTGGAGTTCACATAAGCCAAGTGTCAACCATCTCAGAGTATATGGGTGTATTTCATACACCAAGATTCCAGAAGCAAGAAGAACTAAGCTTGATGATAAGAGAGAAAAAGGTATCCTTGTTAGATATGGCGATAGAACAATGGGATACAAGTTTTATAATCCTATTACCAAAAAGGTGATCATAAGTAGAGATGTGTTAGTTGAAGAAGAAGAAGCTTAAACTAGAATCAAGACGAAGTTGTTAAAGACGTAGAACTCACTCTTGAAGATGAAACGTTAAAAGCTCCAATTGAAATCACAAGAGAAGTCCCACATAAGCCACAACTCCTATACGTGGAACCCTTGCATCACATATTAGAGGTACTCCATCATCATCATCTCACAGAATTGGCACGCCATCATTATCATCAGATGATAGTTTTTTCAGAAGACATAAGGGAATAAAGAGTTTAAGGGACATATATGAAGCCACGAAAGTCATAGAAGAAGAAGATCTAAACATGTTCTGCCTACTCGTAGATAGTGATCAACTTACTTTTTCAGAAGCCATCCAAGAGGATAAATGAAAGAAAGCAATGGATGAAGAAATTCATGCCATTGAGAAAAATGACACATGGAAGCTTACCAGTTTACCGGAAGGCCACAAACCCATTGGAGTGAAATGGGTATACAAGACAAAGAACAATGCACAAGGTGAAGCGAAACACTACAAGGCAAGATTAGTGGCAAAAGGATACTAGCAGAGAGCTGGAATTGATTATGGAGAGGTATTCGCTCCAGTTGCCCGGTTGCAAACTATTAGTCTAATGATTTCTCTAACTGCCCAACACAAATGGCAAATTTATCAGCTTCATGTGAAATCTGCATTGCTTAATGATTTTTTTGAAAAAGAAATCTATATTGAACAACCTTCGGGATATGTTCAGAAAGGGCATAAAGACAAGGTGTACAAGTTAAATAAAGTACTTTATGGATTGAAGCAAGCTCTGCATGTATGGAATGCTAGAATTGATCAGTATTTTCATGACAATGGTTTTGAAAAATGCCCATATGAGCACGCACTATATTTGAAGAATGAAGCTAATGGAAGCATTTTGCTTGCTTGTCTTTATGTTGATGATCTAATTTTCACCAGCAACAATACAGAGAAACATGGCCCAAGAATTTGAAATGACAGATATTGGATTGATGGCTCATTTTCTTGGTATTGAAATGGTACAAACAGAAGATGGAATTTTTATTTCCCAAAGTGGCTATGCCAAGGAGATTCTCAAGAGATATGGAATGGATAATTGCAATCCAGTGAACACTCATGTAGACAATGGAGTGGAACTCAAAAAGGTACGAAGGCTGGTGATGTAGATCTAACTTATTTCAAGAGCTTAGTTGGAAGCCTTCGTTATCTTACTTACACCAGGCCAGACAAACTCTATGGAGTAAGGCTAATTAGTAGATATATGGAAACACCAGATCAATCACACCATTATGTAGCAAAGAGGATTCTTCGCTACATCAAAGGCACAATCGATGATGGTTTATTCTATAACTCGACTGATAATTTCAATCTTGTCGGCTATTCAAATAGCAACTAGAGATGTGACTTAGATGAACGAAAAAGTACTACTGGATTTGCTTTCTTTATAGGAAATACAATGTTCACATGGTTGTCCAAGAAGCAAGCTACTGTGACACTGTCAACTTGTGAAGCTGAGTATGTTGAAGCCAACGAAGCTATGTTCCATGCAATTTGGTTAAGAAATGTGCTGAAGCATTTGGGATTTCCACAAGAAAATCCTACTGAGATCTATGTTGATAATCGCTCAGCAATTGTATTAGCAAAGAACTCAGTTTATCATGAAAGAATGAATCATATTGACACCCACTATCATTTCATCCGAGAACATGTACAAAAAGAAAGAAGTGGAGTTGCTTCCTTGGAAGTCTCAAGATCAATTTGCAGATACTTTCATGAAGCTATTGAAAAATGATCTATTCAACATAACAAAGATGATACTGGAATGAAGCAGCATGGAGAATCAAGATTAAGGGGGAATGTTGTGAAGTAATCTTGCTTCACCATCAAATTAACTGAGATTTTTTCTTTTCCAGCAACCTGGCTAAGAGTAGGAGCATGGAAGCAAAAATCAAGGTTTCAACAATGGCTGCTACCTTTGAAATTTAGAGTTTTTGTCGTATTTGCATTTAATGATTTTACATTGTCAAGTTTGTCTATAAATAGCTTATGTATCAGAGTGATCAATGTATGTGAGAAAGAAGAGAGTTAGAGAGTAAGGGTGTTTGAGAAAGAAAGTGTTTCTCCTCTCCATTGTATTCTAAAATATTAAGTGAAATATGTCTGTTTTTTCATATTATAAATCCTCTCTCTTATGTTTGTTTTTGTGAACCACCATAAGTGGTTTGCACCCTACTCCCACCAACAGGTGAATCGGTTCCCAAACAGAGTCAGAATCTGGAGAGATTTGAGCCCCAATAACACCGACAATAATACTCCGGCGAGGCTAGTGTTCCGTAGCACAATCTTCACTACATTTCCGTTAGAATTACATGACACACCATTGAAATCTCTACACTAATCTTTGCTCGAATCCTAGGAGCTCAAAATGTTATATGGATCAATCGAAATGTTGGATTTGAATTGGAGAAAGATTTCATTCTCTGTGACCTGAGAAACAGTAGTGAAATTAAGAAAAATGAACACGAAGAGTGGGAAGAGTGAGAATGAGAGAATGTGAATAGCTTTTCATTCTCGAAGCCCTGTATTATTATTGTCGAATCAGATTGAAAAACTTTCTAATTGGGATTGAAAGCCGACTCTTCTTCTTCTTCTTCTTCTTCTTCTTCTTCTTCTTCTTCTTCTTTGTGTGTTTGTGTGTGTCATAAAATTAGAGGATCACAAGAAGATGATGAAGAAGAAGAAGAAGAGTTGGCTTTAGGAAGGACTTTAAGTTTGTGGAAGATGACAGCGGAGAAGGAAGAAAGGAGGAGGACAGTGGCGGAGGGATTTGGGTAATTTAAGGGGTGGCCAAAGTGGAAAACGGGTGGGGAATGAGGGCTATTAGAGAAAGAATTGAAAGGGGTGAGGAAAGAGGGTGAGTTTAGGTAGGAGAGAGTGAGTTTGCATCTTTCTTTTTAAATTTGGGGTCAAAATATATATATTTTTTTTAACTTTTTCCGTTTAAATGTGACAATAAAGAGCAAATTGATACGATTTCAAAAATTTTGAAAATAAAATTAAAATTATTTGAAGTTTAGAATTGTAATTGATCATTGAGGTAAAGTATAAGGATAAAAATAAAAAAATTTCTAAATTTTTTTTGCCCTATACTTTGATTGAAACACGCTACGAAGGCTCTCTATATTAAATTTTAGTGAGATACTTGCTTATGAATTATTGGATATAATGTCTTAGATTGAGTTTTGTTGTTTTTAGAAAATGTACATACTATTGTTTTACCCCTTTTATATTTGATTATTTTCTCATTTTAAAACTTTTTTTTTTTTTTTTACTTTGACCTTTATATTTCAAGTTTTTTTTTTTAAAAAAAATTTATTTTAAAATTAAATTATATTTAAAATTAGATAGAAAATAATACATTGACAACTATGCAATATAAAAATATTTTATTATACATAAATCACACTTCTAATATAAACTCAAATATCAATATAATAATATATTTTTTATATTATGTGATAGTTGACATGACATTTTTGGCCTTAATTTCAAACAGAATATAGTTTTAAGAGTAAATTGGAAACAACTTGACACATTGACACATGAAAATATATATATATATATATATATCAAGGACCAAAATGAGAAAATGGTCAAATAGAAAAGGGGCAAAGTGTAATTTATTATTTAAATTATGCAATTCTTTGTTTTAATTTAAATATTTTTTATGGCATAATATTACATAGAGTTTGTTTTGATGCATTAAACTTGAAAACTTCATTTGATTTAAAAATAAATAAGAACAAAAACAAAAATAAAAACAAACAAATTAATTTGTCAACCATTTTCTTGAATTTTCTATGAAAATATTTCAACCAATCGTTTTTGTACCATGTCAATGTCATATATATGACAATATTCTCTACACCTCATAAGAATGTATTATTGAACCTTCCTCCATAGTTAAATATATAATTTAATATAAATTTCATTGTATTAATAAATAATTGTCTAATAATTGATAAAAAGAAGAAAGAATTAAATGCAGGTGAGAGTTGAGGAAAAAAATTACAAATACATAGGAGGTGCAAGTGTATCTGTGGTGAGGTATACAAATAAAAAATTGTAAGGGTGCAAGTCATTCCTCCATGTGCAACTTGCACTCCTCCATGTGTTGGCAAATTTTTTCTTAACTCTCACCTGCATCTAATTCCACTAAAAAGAAAAACGAAATATATCTAGTCACCTGTTTTCAGAATCAAACGGTAGTCTTTTGTTCTTGTTTTTTGACCAACAGTAGTCTTTTGTTTGAAAAAATTTATAATGCCCTATAAAATTGAGCGTGTTACAACTTTTGTAATGATTTTTTTATTTATTAGGAAAAGAAATGTAAAAAAGTATAAGGTGATGTAGCCAAATAAAGTGGGACTTACATGTAGATCGTGATAGGTAGATTTATTATGTAATAAGTCCTTGAAAATTAATGTCATTTTTCATCAAACACTATTAAAAAACTTTACTAATTGTTAATTTTCAATGACAGTTTAAAAATTTTGTCACAAAAAATGTCACTAATTATAAATTTTAATATTAGTTTAAAAAAATCGTCACAAAAAAAATGTTATTAATATTCAACTTTCAGTGACATTTTAAAAAATTCATCACAAAAAAGGTCACTAATTGTAAGTTTTAATGACAATTTATAAAAATCGTGACAAAAAATTTGTTAATTATCAATTTTTAGCTACATATGCAAAAAATGTCACAAAATTATTTTTAGTAACGATTTTATTATGATTTATTTTTAATGGGACTTGATGGAAATTAAATCTAACTATTAGGACTCATTGTGTTATTCGTTAGTTATTATTTTAGTTATAACCGACAAAAATTTAATTATATCTCAAGTAATGTGTAATTATGACCCATTATATCTTTTAATTATGATATTTGTGATGTTAATGTAACAAATTGTCATTATTTATACATAACATACGTCCTAAAAAATGTTGTCTATTGTAGAAACGCCCCTTTTGTTTTCACAAATGCGACATAATTCCCGGTTGCATTCTTCATGGTACCTTTTTTCTTATATTCTTGTGGGGCGTCACACTTTTATTTATTTATTTATTTTTATGTTTTTTGGTTATTGGAGACGTCACTTCAATCAAATTAATTAGGAAAAATCTATAAATAAGAAAAAATTATTTGGTAGTCATGAGTTCGACTTGTTATTATTGTTGTAATTGATTTAACACGGCGTTGTTGTTTGATTTAAAATTTTGAGGATGAAATTCTTTAAGGGAGAAGGTTATAACGATTCTGGTTTAGACTTAACCCGTTTATTATTTTGGATCCGAAATTTCTTATTTTAAATGGTTGTTCATACCCTTATGCATCCTATTCTTGATTGAGTTTGGTTATTTGGATGTCGTTGTTGCATTTGGAATAGGTTCGGAGTCCATTTTTCAGAGGAGTCTTTGCTTAGATTTTGGTTAGTTTGCTCGAGCAGTCTTTGAAAACTTTCAGCATATTTGCAGGTCTGCAAAAGTACTAGGAGGGTAGTGTTTTTCGCTCAGGCGGTATATCTTACACTCGAGCGGTCTTAGCTCGAGTGGTCCTTCTTGAGCTCGAGTGGCTAGCCTTTGTCTGCAAAACTTTTGAGAGGGTGTCATTGTGCGCTCGAGCGATAACTTTCACTCGAGCGGTCTCATTTATTGTGTCTGGTCACTCGAGTTGTGTTTTGGTCGCTCAAATGGTCTGCGCGTATATCAATCCGTAAAAGTCACTTTTTAAGTTATTTTCTCATCTCTCCCTCACTGTAAACTTTCTAAAATCTCAATTCTTCTTCCTCTCTCTCTAGAAACCATTTTTAAACTTCAAATACACTATCATCCATTGATCTCTACACCCTAGTCCCTTTGATAAAAAGGTAGAAGTCACCTAGAGCTTCATTCCAATCGAAACAAAGTTGATTTTCGGATTCGTCGAGGTTTCTTCACTCTCTTTCTTGTCTCCTAGCTTCGAGATATGGATTTCTCCACACTTTAGTACGGTTTGATGTAGGCCAAAAGGTACCACATTGAGGCCACTTAATTTACATTTTTAGTCTTTCAATGTTGTTTACTTGGTGGAGATGATGTGTTTTGTGCACTTGTGCAGATTTGGCCGATGTAGACACCCTATTTTTGACCGTCCTCAAGACTTGGACGTCATCGTTTGAACACTCGATGATCATCCATGCTTGTGTTTGTTTTGAGTTTCTGAAGGTCTCGGCTGCGCGCATTGCCTTGGAGCCTCTCAACTTGTCTGTTTTGTGCTTGGTTATGGACCAAGAGCTTGTGGCTTTGTTTCTGAGGGAAGGGGGTGGCTTGTTGGCCAGCCCCACAACCCATCGGCCAGGCCTCATGCCTATCGGCCTTTCCTTCTTTCCATCGGCCATCAGTGGTGGCCGGTCGGCACCCTTTTTGGCCGGTCGGCCATGTTTGTTGGCTGAGGCCTTTTTATTTGCTTTTGCAGATATTTCTTTGCCAGTTGTGCCAGCTGGTGAGCACATAACTCATCCTCCATACGCGTGTATGGAGGGATTGAACCAAGCCTCTAGCTTGTTCAACAAGCTTGAAACTTGGATTTCTATAAGAAGGGAGGTCTCTCTCCCTTTCTAGAGGTTCTGAAAATTAGAGATGCAAAAACATATATATCTCTCTCTATATTTCTTCCTCTCTCTCTATATTTGTGCTTGTTTGTGCTCAAAAGTGTCATTTCTTCACACTTTTGCACACAAACACCTAGTGAAACACCTTCACTACTGAGCTGAGGTTCTTGGAGGTTGCATTTGAGTGGTTTTGGTTTGGTTTTTTCCTCAGAAGTTGCTGTCTTAAAGTGGTTCTTCAAGGGTGAGTCTTTTACCTCTTTAAAGCTTTGTTTTCATAGCTTACTTAGCCATATTTGCATACTTCTTTTGGCTTAGCTTTCAACTGTAAAAAGCTTCATTTTCAAGTGCTTAAAATGTTTGTTTGAGACATCTTTGGTGTTGGGGGTGGTGTACCCCCTTTTGTGCCTTGTTTGGCTTTGTTTTGTGCTACCTCTTTAGGCCTTTGAGATCACCTTCTCTTGGCCTTTTAGCCACTGAAATCCAGTGGATTTTCAGTGGTAGAAAGCGTGTTTTGAGCCCCAAAATAGGAGGGGGTTGTCCCCCCTCCTCTTCTCTTGTTTGCTTGTGTTGATGGCTCATCAAAGTAGCATGTCTTTCTAGCTTGTTTTGGCTCCATTTCAGCATGCCTTAGGCCTTATTTTAACATGATATAGCTCTGTTTTGGCTTGGTTTGATTACCTCTTGCATGCTTCTTGCACTTGTAGTGCAATCCTCCCTATAGCCTTAACATGCATCATGCTTTGGACCATCATTCTAGCATGTTTTTGGCTTCACTCCAGCAAGCTTTTACTCATGTTTTGCCATGCTTAAGCTCTGTTTTAAGTTGTTTTGGTCATGCATGCCTTGTTTTGTATAGCCATAGTGCAATCTTGCTCACTAGCTTTGAGTTTCCAAGTCACTAGCATGCATTGCTTGAGCTATTTGCATGATTTAGCATCATTTGGTATGTGATTTCAGTGTGTGTAGTGTGGTCACACTCTCACATGTGTCACTCTTCCAATGCTTTTGAAAGGTTGTACTTTATGCCTTAAATATGAACCAATACGTATGCCATCTTGCCTAAGCTTTTGGGCTGCCATCTCAGTGCATTTTTGGTGTTATTTTGACATGCCATAACTCTGATTTTTGTTGGTAAAGTCATCTCATGCTTGATTTTGATAGGTGTAGTGTAATCCTCCTCATTGGCCATGTATGCTCCATGCTTCATGCATGTTTTGGCCTTGTTTTGACCTGCCTTAGGGCTATTTTGAGTCACCTTGGCCCTTTGGGGCTTGCTTGATATGGCTATGGTACAAGTCCCTTTGCTAGCCTTAAGCTTTGAGCCTCCTAGCATGCTATGCTTGTGTTATGTGCATGATTTGGCATCATTCCTTACATGATTTCAGAGCATATTTCATTGCCACACTCTCACATTTTCCACTCCTTCAATGTGTTTGAGAGTTGTGCCTCCATGCCTTGTTTGTGAATCAATGTGTATGCATGCTTGTATTTGCTTTTTGGACTTCATTTTCAACATGTTTTGGCCATTGTCTTGGCATGCATGAGGCTTGTTTGAGGTTGGTTTGGTCCATTGAGTATTGCATTACATAGCCCTTGCCATTGCATTGTGTTTACATGTTGTTGCATTGCATTGTGTGTGTTGCATTGTGTTTGGGTTGAACGTTAATCCAAACACGAGGAACGAGGGACGTTTCATACTCAAAGTGATGAAACGTGCGTCATTCCTTAAGTCACCGACACCTTTGATCATGTATGATAAGGTGGAGGTTCATGGAGTCTTATGTGTTATTTGTGTGCATTCATTGACATTGAATTGTGCAACTTGGCCTCTTTGGCCATCATGCATCGAGATGCCTGACTGGTGGCTCGAGAGCCGAGCACTACACTCTTTTGAGCTTAAGACATGATAAGGAGTGTAGTTGCACACACATTTTCTTGCAAATACACTGCCATGCCTCTGTTAGTGCTCTGTTGCAGTAAAAGGAGAAATTGCAGGAAACAGTAGCCGACCGACCATCAAATCTGCCGACCGGCCACAACTACTGCCGATCGACTATCAACTTTGGCCAATGGCCACCCCTCTTGGCCGACTATCCCTCATCATGTTCCTAAGGTGGGTCAGAAGCATCTTGGGAGTTGGCACAATTTTCAGAAGTCCAAAAGAGTGCAAACAGAGGCATCATAAGGCACGATAGTGGATTTCCAAGAGGACACAACCGAGCATGCATGCCTCCCTCGCCTACGAGGCCATTTTACAGCTTTACTAGCTAGTTGTAGTTAGTTGCATGTTCTGTAATTAATTAGTTTAATTTATGTTGTAATAATTAATTAGCTAAGTTAGTTAATTAGTTGTGGTTTGTAATAGTTAGCTTAATTAGCGTAGCTAGTTTAGCTAATTCATTCGGACCCTCCGTCGAGAGGGCGAACTGTTGTAATAAGTGTGCGTGTGTGTGATGCATGTCTTCCAACCCCATTTCTTTCTCCTTTTTACTTATCAGCTTTCGATGGTTAGTTTAGGGCATTTTTCAATTAGCATACTTATGCTTCGTATGCATGCATCATTCATCTGTTTTGCATGCACCGGGTTCGGTGCATCATACAAACTGTATTGTATTTCAATACCAATTTGAATATATGTTATCTAGTTGCATTCACATGACATCTTAGAATAGCCGAGCCTATCTTAGTTGCATTTTGCATGTGTTGCATTAGGCATTCTTAACAAAGCTAGGATCATGCATTGATTACTAACTAGTTTCTGTTTTGGCTCGGAGTACTCGGTGAGTGTTTATGCCTTAGCATCCTTGCATGTGTATAAGTGACTGCCATGAATAACATGCTTGCCATGAGGCTATGTGCTTAAGTGATTAACTGCTTGAATGTCTGTGGATGGAGGCTTGATTGCCTGAATTGGAACAACTCGATGATTGTGAGTTTTAAGCCCACTTGAAGTGGCAAAATCATGTTTTCCTAAGCCCACTTGAGGGTGGAAAATCCGCGTCTTAGCCTACTTGTGAGTAGCATCTTCAAACCACTTTCAAAAACAAATATGAGTTGATTTGTTCCAATCCGCATGATTGAATCTATACTTGTATGCTGTGTGCATCACATAGTAAGCTAACTAATAAACTGGAATAAGAACACATGTGTTTTCAAAAACAACATATCATGTTAGTAGAGGCCGATCCTTTGATCGGGCGAGCGGGGGTGCTCATTTCAAGACCTTCCCTCTCGTACCCAAGTTCCCGAGCCGAGGCAACTTTGGTGATGACGGACACGTGGCCTTAGGCACGAGTCAGGGTTTCCTAAATTTCCCAAAACAGAATATTTAGGTGGCAACTCTGAAATCTGGCAAAGCAGTCCATGTTTAGCGCTTTTTGATAAAAATCGATTTTTCAAAACAATTTGCTTGGTTTGGACTCTTTGGTGATTTATCAGTCTTACATTGCACTTTGTGAGATTAGATTCAGAATCGTGACAGGAGTCCGAACTGTAGTAACTAAGAACTACAATTCGCGCCCTCACAAGCGGAGCGGAGTTCGGGTGGTCTACAGCCGACAACATGCAAATTCAAGCAAAAAGGGCGCGAAAACAAATTCTTCGTGCGAAGAGCGAAAAATCCCAGCCTGCCACCTCACCGCACGTGTGGCCAAGCTCTACCGCACATGCGGCCAAGCTCCATCGCACGTGCGGCCCACCACCGCTCGAGTGTCCCACATGGGCGCTCGAGCGATCCACCTAGGGTTGTGTGCGTGAAAATTTAAGGCTTTTCTGTTGGGAATAAAAAAAAAGAAAAAGAGATTGAAAAGCGGTTCAAAAAATATTTGAGAGAAAAAGGAGAGAGAGGCTAGGGTTTGAAACAAAAGAACTTGAAGCTTCAAAAATGTCTCCCATGGTGGCTTCTTCTTCCTTTACCTCTTCCCACTCCTCTAGGAGTGGCTAGGCTACTATTTTTAAGGTTTTGATGAAACCCGAGCCATGTAAAGGGATTTTTCTTAGGCTTTGATTGTGAAACGGTTTGAATAAATGTATGGATGCTTTAGAAGTTTATAATAATTTTCTTTTTCATCTCTTCAAGTATTTACTCTCTGTGATTGTTTAATACTTTTCATACATGAGTTTTCTTTGTATTTGTGTTCAAAGTATGAGACGAGTCATGCTACGAGAGACAGGTCGTGTTGCCATCATAGTTTAGAGCAAACGCCTCATGCTACTTGAGATGATTCGTGCCTGTACGTTGAATGTAACAATCCTCTTGATCAATGTTTCAAACTTGTATTTGTGAAATATTGGGTGGTTCAAACCAGAGTGCAATTGATGGCCAATGTTAAGTCTTATTTATGTTGTTAGTGGTGAATTCTTTGCCCTAGGATTTTCTCAAAAATCAATATCTCAAACCCTACGTTTAGTTGTCGATTTAATTTCTCAATTTCATTTAATTCTCATTTAGTGATAATCTCCCTCAATCTTTTTTATCAAAATTAATTTAGGAATTTAACAATTAAATTAGTTTAATTTCTCGTTTGTCCCTGTGGATCGATACCTGAACTTACCATTATTCTAAAGAATTTGGTATAGTTTAGTGTTTATTTTTGGTGTGTGAAACGACACATTTTGGCGCCGTTACTGGAGACTTCTAGCGAAATTAAGTAATTTAAAGTTACATTCCTATTTTAATATTTAGTTTAGGATTTTATATTTTAGTGTTGCTAAGTGTGCAGAGTGTTTGCCAATGGAGCTATCACCGAAGTGCAAATGGAGCGCAACTGAGCTTTAAAAACAAACTGTGGCACTAAAGTGCTTAAGAAAAGAAGAAGCAAATACTCTCAAGCAAAACACCAAAGTGTTAAAAAGAAAGAAAGAGCTCAAGTGGAGGGTGGAGACAATGGTCTACACGTCAAGCACCTGCAAGACGAGTAAACCGTTTTCGTTAAACTGTTGTGAGTATTTTTTTTTTTCCCTTTGGTATTTTGCTTTCATAACTTAGTGCACAGACTCGGAACTTAGTGTGTGTGTGTGAGTGGTGTATGCACGGGCACCGTTCTTGTTGGCCTGAATTGTGATATTTGAAACTTGAACTAAAAAGAACTCTCAGGAAACTTATAGCCTCTTCTCGTGTTCCTAGGCTTGAATATCCATACCCATACTTCGAACCAATTAAGATGGCGAACCTGAATGGCCTAAATGGGCCCAACCGAACCCTTAAAGATTACTTCACACCTATTGCATATACATCACCATCATGTATTCAGTTACCTAACACCACCACTACTCATTATGAGATTAAGTCCAGCACCATCCAAATGCTCCCATCACTCCATGGACTAGCTCATGATGACCCTTACAAACATCTGCATGAATTACTAGAAATTTGCTGTATAGTGAGGATCCATAATTTCACAAATGAGGCCTTAATTTGCTCTTGGACTATTCCCATTTTCACTAAAGGACAAAGCCAAACATTGGTTGAACTCCTTACCTGCTAATTCTGTCACAATATGGGACCAATTACAACCAAAGTTTTTAGAGAAGTACTTTTCCATTGGTAAGACCAACCAACTTAGGCGAGCCATCACCAATTTTGCTCAAATTGATGGCGCGCAATTTCATGAAACATGGGAAAGACTTTGTGACCTTCTCCAACAATGTCCCAACCACCAAGTTCCTGATTGGCAACTTGTTCAAACCTTTTGCAATGGCTTAACTGAGCCTTACTATCAAATGGTGGATTCTTCTTGTGGTGGGACATTCATATCCAAAAATGACGCCGAGGTATGGCAATTATTTGATAACCTAAGTGATAATTCCCTTCACCATGCCTCTGTAGCCCGGCAAGTCCAGCAACCAGTAGTTAGAGCCCCAAAAAGAGGGGGCATTTATGAGGTAGGCAAAACCTAGAGTTAGCCCAACAAGTAGAGGCATTGTCCCACAAAATGGACCAATTATTAGCTTCGGGACATGCCCTACACAGCAAGACCAACCTCAATTCCACGAGGCATGTGCTATTTGTGCGAGCCCTGCTCATGACTTGAGTGAGTGCCCTTCAGTATCACAATTTCTGGAATTAGTCCAAGAGCATGTGAATATGGGTTAAGGTTTCTCCAACCTGGGTAATAACCCATATTCCAACACATATAATCCAGGATGGAGGAACCACCCTAACTTTTCATGGAGACCTCATTCACAATGAACTTTTTACAACCCTCCACCATCAAGGCAGAATTTTAATAATTTTGCCAACCAATCTTTCTACCGACCACCACAACCTTACCGGCAACCACAACCCCACTTGTTCCTCAAGGCAACTCGGCCTTTGAGACTTAGGTACTGGAAGTTCTCTCATAACTTAAGGGGTTAGCACTAGTAGTTCACTCCCATACTCACTCCATTGCCAAGCTAGAGGCAATTAGGTCAAATGGCTAATAACATGAATAGGAGAGAGGAGGAAAAATTACCTGGTCAGACTGTGGCCAACCCTAAGGGTCAATATGGGGCAAAGGGGTCGAGTGGGAATGGAAAGCACCATGAACAGGTGCAAGCGGTGATCACTTTGGGAAGTGGGGAAGAGTTAGAGCCTCAAGCAGTTGTGTCTGATGTAACTAGGGAAAAAAATGGGTGACCACGGTGGTAAACCCAATGAGAGCAAGGGTGAGGGAGAAATAAGGGGGATGACTTAGTCCCTAGTACTTCACATGAGTCTAAGGCACCATATGTGCCTAGGGCACCCTTTCCCTAATGCCTTGATACGCCGTCCCCTTTTAATAAGAAGGCGGCATCTATGGAAGCAATGATGAAGGTGTTTAAACAAGTTAAAATCAACCTCTCCCTGTTGGAAGCGATTAAGCAAGTGCCCTCCTATGATAAATTTTTGAAGGACCTTTGTAAGCAAAAGCGTAAATCTAGGACACACGTGTCCCAAAAGGTCATACTCATGGAACAAGTAAGCTCCATCTCAAGCTCTATCTCATTAAATGACACACTCCTTAAGCTTAAAGACCTAAGGGCCCCAACCATTGCATGCATTATAGGGGACCATTTCATTGATACGGCCTTGTTACATTTAGGGCCTAGTAACAATTTGTTGCCATACTCTGTGTATGAGGAATTCAAGCTTGGCAAGTTGAAACCCACTACTGTTACTCTCCAGTTGGCTGACTGGTCCCTCAAAGTGCCATGTGGCATGATTGAGGATGTGCTAGTAAAGGTCGACATATTTTATTTTCCTGTTGAGTTTTTGGTTTTAGATATGGAATCGGTAGCCTGCTATAGGAAATAAATCCTGATGATCTTAGGTCAACCTTTTTTGGCTACGGCTAATGCATGTATTAATTGTTTATGGAAGTTTCATTTGGGAATATGCAAGTGAAACTCAATGTTTTCCAAGCATCCCAACAACCCCATGAGAGAGAGGAGTGCTTATTTGTGGATGTTGTGAGTGAGATAGTAGAGGAGGCTTTACCCTCCATTCTCGTAGAGGACCCTTTAGAGGCTTGTCTAGCTTATTTTGGGTTTGAAAATTTTGATATTGATGGGTTAGTGGAGGAAGTGAATGCTTTACTTGATTCTCCTCCTACACTGGATTTTCCTCCATGGAAAGCCCGGTTTGAGTCCCTTCCTCCTCTGTCTAGAGAGCTCGCCATACTATCCTTAGTCACACTACCTACACTTGAGTTAAAGCCAATCCCGGTCACACTCAAGTATGCATTTTTAGGTTCTTAGGATACTTTACTAGTCATCATTACATCTGAGCTGATTGCAGAGAAGAAGAGTCAATTAATGAGTGTTCTCGTGGCACATCGGAGTGCCATAAGGTGGTCGGTGACTGATTTGATAGGGATAAATCCCTCCATGTGCATGCATTATATACATCTAGAGGAGGACACCAAACCTTCTCGTGAAATGCAATGAAAGCTTAATCCTAATATGAAAGAGGTAGTGAAAAAGGAGGTGTTGAAATTGTTAGATGCGGGTATTATATACCCCATCTCGAATAGCAAGTGGGTGAGTCCCACACAAGTGGTGCCCAAGAAATCGGGCAACACTGTTGTCGAGAATGAGCAAGGAAAGTTAGTCCTCGCACGAACCACTATTGGGTGGCGAGTGTGTATTCATTATAGGAGATTGAATTTCATGACTAGAAAGAACCATTTTCCATTGCCATTTATTAACCAAATTCTTGAGAGGTTAGCGGGACAAGGCTTTATTATTTTCTTGATGGCTACTCGGGGTATAATCAAGTCTCGGTGTACTCCGCTGACCAAGAAAAGACCACATTCACTTGCCCTTTTGGCACTTTTGCTTATAGGCGCATGCCTTTTGGGCTGTGTAATGCACCAACGACTTTTCAACGGTGTATGATGGCTATTTTCTCTGATATGGTGGAGAGATTTTTAGAGGTTTTCATGGATGATTTTTCGGTGTTTGGACCATCTTTTGAGGAATGCCTAGGAAACTTGACTAGAGTCTTTGCACGATGTACTGAGGCAAACCTGATTTTAAGTTGAGAGAATAGCCATTTTATGGTTCGCGAGGGTATAGTGTTGGGACACATTGTGTCCCCTCGAGGTATAGAGGTAGATAAAGCTAAGGTTAACCTCATTGCAAACCGTCCCCCATCCTCTTCTGTGCGTCAAGTCTGATCTTTCTTAGGGCATATAGGTTTTTACCGTAGGTTCATCGAAGACTTTAGAAAAATATCCTGTCCTTTGCATAGTTTACTTGCTAAGGACGCACCTTTTATCTTTGATGAGGTATGTTTGAAAGCCTTTGAAATAATGAGAGTGGCCCTTACTACCGCCCCAATCATGAAATCACCGGATTGCTCACTTCCTTTTGAAATCATGTGTGATGCCTCAGATTATGCTATTGGGACTGTGTTGGGCCAATAGGTCAATAGGGCACCCTATGCTATATACTATGCTAGTCGCACTCTCTCGGATGCACAATTGAATTACATTACCATCGAGAAAGAGTTGCTAGCTGTGGCCTTTGCCTTAGATAAATTCCCATCATATCTCCTAGGTTCCAAGGTCATAGTCTTCACTGTCCATGCTGCTTTGCGGTATTTACTATCAAAGAAAGAGACCAAACCTAGGTTGATTAGGTGGATTCTACCCCTTCAAGAGTTTGACCTAGAAATCCGGGACAAGAAGAGATCCAAGAATATAGTTGTGGATCATTTATCCCAAATCTTTATTGAGCACACGAGTGATCCCTTAGCCTTGCACGACTCGTTTCCGAACGAGCAACTTCTTGTGATATCACAAGTGACCCTCTCGTGGTTTGCTCACATAGTGAATTACCTGGCGGTTGGTCAAATTCCTAAAACATGGTCTAAGCAAGACAAAGGCCAATTTTTCTCACAAGTCAAGCATTATTTCTGGGAAGACTTGAAATCGTTCAAGTATTGTCCAGATCAAGTGATTCGGCGTTGTGTGCCTGAGAGTGAAACCCATAACATTCTCACATATTTAGGGCATCGACTTTATGGGTCCCTTTCCACCATCTTTTGTATTTGAATACATTTTGGTGGTTGTGGACTATGTCTCCAAGTGGGTTGAGGTAGTGGCCACCAGAACGAATGACCACAAAGTTGTGGATAAATTCCTCTATGAAACCATTTTTTGTTGTTTTGGGTTCCCATGTGCCATAATTAGTGACGGTGGCAAACATTTTTGCAACCAATTTTTTGAGGCATTGGTGCGCAAAAACACGATCACTCACAAAGTTGGCACTCCCTACCATCCTCAGACTAGTGGCCAACTAGAGGTTTCAAATAGGAAGGTTAAACACATCCTCGAGAAAACAGTGAGGCCCGATTGGAAAGATTGGTCTACTAGGATGGTTAATGCACTTTGGGCCTATCGCACTGTATATAAGACACCTATCAGGATATCTCCATATAGGATTGTGTGTTGGGAAACCGTGCCATCTCCCTGTTGAGTTAGAACACCGGGCTTTGTGGGTTATTAAGAAGTTCAATTTTGATATGGCCAAAACCGGTGACCATCAAAAACTCCAACTCAATGAGTTAGAGGAGCTCCACAATGATGCATATGAGGGCTCTAAAATTTACATGGCTAGGACTAAGGCATTTCATGATAAACACATTTTTCATAAATCCTTCGAGCCTCATCAAATAGTGTGGCTGTTCAATGCTAAATTGTGGTTATTCCCGAGTAAACTTCAGTCTTGGTGGCGTGGCCCATATGAGGTTATTGAAGTCTTTCCGCGTGGGGCGGTTGAGATTAAAAATCCACAAGGTGGTACGACCTTCAAAATCAATGGCCAAAGATTGAAACATTATATGGATGGTATTGAGAAAGGGGAGATGATTGAGGTTGTCCACTTGATGGACCCAATATATCTTCTATAGTAATTGCTTTGAGTATAAGAGACATTAAATCCTCTAAAGGTGTAATTCCTTTGGTGTTTGCCGTGCCCGAACGGCATCTGATAGTCTGGTATAGCCACTTAACTATGTTTGTAATGAGTTCCTAGAAGACCAACTTAGACAGTAGAAACTAGAGTTCGAATAGCAAAGCCTAGAACACAAAGGTTTAGAATTTCCGAGACTAAAGTTTGGTTTAAATACCTAGGGGTGTGAAGATTGCTTCAAAACCACCCCAGCTTGAACTCTGTATGGCAGCCCCATAGGTTGAGTTAGCTTTATGCGCCTTGATTCTAGATACCGAATCAGCCTAGTCTGTCACCCTATTGGAGAATAGGGAAAGTTACAAACATTGTTGGGAGAAAAGTAGTACCGATGGTTTTCGCGTGAAAATTATACCTTTGTGAAGCATCTGAATATTTTCAAAGTGCTATATTTATTTCAGATGAGAAATGAAGGTAGAAATGGTTTGAAATATTTTGGGTTGTACTTGGACGATTTAACCACACCAAAAAAAAAAAAAAATGCAGCAGACCGTATGTGCGGCCCACACAGGTGCACGAGCAGAGGTCCCAAGCATAGGCGCTCAAGCGCACATTGCTTTCGCGCAGCTAGAGCAACCCATTTACGCCATTAGAGCAACCCAAAATCTAGCGCTCATACGGCCCAAATGGGCGCACGAGCAGCCTATCTAAAAAAAAAAAGGAGCAGACGAGCAGAGGCCTAGGCCCAAATGGCTACTACTTGAACGCCGCTAGAGCAGCCCAATTCCACCGCACAAGTGGCTCATAATTCAGCGCTCGTACGGCCTAAATGGGCACACAAGCAGTCCATCCCCCACCCAAAAAAAAAAAAAAAAATTCCTACAAATTTGGCGCTCCCACCGAGCACCCAAACGACTCGCAATGCTAACATCGCCGCTAGGGATGTGCCAACCGACACTTGGGCCAACAAACCAATTGCCTGTGACACACCCTTTGATGTGGACTTCTTCCAATGCCGTCAACCCACTGTGTGGAGTGTCTGACAACTTGAAGACGAGAGCCTACTAGGAATCTACACCATCACTAAACCAGCGTATCCTCGCATTGTGCGAGTCTTTTATCAGAACATGTATATCAGTGACAAGGCCCCGAGAGCTCTTATGTCTGTTGTTGATAGGGTGGAGTTAGTAGTCACACCATCTTCCATTGCCGAGGTTTTGAATTGCTCCATTGACGCTATCAATGAAGAGCAATTCCCAGTGTTCACTTGGGAACTCACAGTCCCGGCATTAGTGAACGAATTCTATGAGGGGCGACAGGATGATGACAACCGAACTAGTATCCGTCGAGCTAACTTACCGCGCCGCCTCCTTTTCCTTGATGTGGTTCTAAAAAAGAATGTCATCCCTCTAGGCCACAAGGAAGAGCGGTGAGGGGACTTCCTCCGTGCCTTGCACCGATTTGACTTCGGGTTTTGGATCGACGTCCCCATTTTGATCTTTAACCATATAGCCCATATCTTTAATGAAATAAGTTATGCAACACTTGAGACAGTTCTACATGGGCCCTCCATTTCGCCAACCTCATCATTGCACTCAGAAAAGGCCAAGGGACATACCCACTCGAACCCAATGAGGTTCAGCTTTCGCCGCCAACGCTTTATGGTAAAACCCAATGGAGCCAAACCACTGCTCGTCTGCCTCCTCCACTACTCCTCCCCGATGCCCCAGCCAATCCTAATGATGTTCCGGTAGAGCCTACCACCGCGCCAACGCCACCACTATTTCGTATGGCATAGGCGCAATATCAGGCTATTTTGGATAATCAAGCCGCCATTCAGTAATCTGTGGTTGATCTCTGGGCAGACTATCAAGCATATCAGAACTACTCACAGATGGTATTTGACCAAGTTAATGCTCGTCAGCTCGAGTATCAGTAGTCAGTTGTATCTATGCAAATTGACTTCTACGCATACCGGGAGTTGATGCAACAGTGGTTTGATCAGCTTGGCGCTAGGGTTCATGATGAGGCATTCGAGACTCGGACGCTGATGCATGCCCTATTTGAGCAGCATTTTCTACCACCGCCAGCTCCAAATCAGTGATATCCGTTCTATTTTTTTTGTTTTGTTTCTTTATTTATTTTTGTTTTATTTTATTTTATTTTTCTTTTCCTTTTATACCATATAGTCCCAAAAAAAAAAAGTATGTGTGTGTGTTTGGTTTATCCTTGCCTCGTTGGATGTGCGCCTACGCCGTCTGGTAAGGTTCTCTCTCTCTCTCATTTTACTATCTACTTTACCGTTGCTTACATTGAGGACAATGTTGTATTCCAAGTGGGGGGTGAGGGTATTTATAAAAACAATTCATGTTTATACTTGTTGCACTTAATTGCACCACTTCACTTGATATTCACTTTGCCAGTATGGTGGTAATATAAGCAAATGTTAATTGGGGAACATAGTAGACTCATATGAAAAGGATTTATTTGGTAAATCTCGGCCTGCCACCTCACCGTACGTGTGGCCAAGCTCTACTGCACGTGCAGCCCACATGGGCACTCCAACGGCCCACCTAGGGTTGCATGCATGAAAATTCAAGGATCTTCTGCTGGGAATAAAAAGAGAAGAAAAAAAAGGCTAAAAAGAGGTTCGAAAAATATTTAAGAGAAAAGGGAGAGAGAGGCAAGGGTTTGAAACAAAAGAACTTGAGGCTTGAAGAATGTCTCCCATGGTGGCTTCTTTTTCCTCCACCTCTTCCCACTCCTCCATGAGTAGCTAGGCTACTATTTTTAGGGTTTTGATGAAACCCCAGCCATGTAAAGGGATTTTTCTTAGGCTTTGATTGTGAAACGGTTTGAATAAATGTATGGATGTTTTAGAAGTTTATAATAATTTTCCTTTTCATGTCTTCAAGTGATTTACTCTCTGTGATTGTTTAATGATTTCCATACATTAGTTTTCTTTGTGTTTGTATTCAAAGTATGAGACGAGTCATGCTACGAGAGACGAGTTATGTTGCCACAATACTTTAGAGCAAACGCCTCATGCTACTTGAGATGATTCATGCCTGCATGTTGAATGGAACAATTCTCTTGATCAATGTTTCAAACTTGTATTTGTGAAATATTGCGTAGTTCAAACCAGAGTGCAATTGATGGCCGATGTTAAATCTTATTTATGTGGTTAGTGGTGAATTCTTTGCCCTAGTATTTTCTCAAAAATCAATATCTCAAACCCTACGTTTAATTGTCAATTTAATTTCTCAATTTCATTTAATTCTCGTTTAGTGATAATATCCCTCGATCTTTTTATCAAAATTAATTTAGGAATTTAACAATTAAATTAGTTTAATTTCCCGTTTGTATCTATGAATAAATACCTGGACTTACCATTATTCTAAAGAATTTGGTATAGTTTAGTGTTCATTTTTGGTGTGTGAAACGACCCATCACGGTTTTTAACATGGCTATTTTCCTTTTTAAAGAAATCTTCTGATTTGGGGATTTTTGAACAAAATCTAGGGTTTTGGTTTAAAAATCAAAAGAAGAGTTTTCAAATGGGTTCTTGAATATGATTGTGGGTTTGTAAATGTGGTTGAGTTATGATAAAATAGTGGATTTTTATCCTTGGAATTGATTTATAAAGAAAAGCGGATTTTGTCCTAAAATGTGAATATTTGATTTTATAAAGAGGAAATGAAAATGATATGGGTTTTGTGAAATTTGAATGACGATGATAATGATGGTTGAGTTGGATATGCATTATCACCCCCATCTTGAAATTTTAGAAAGTTTATCATTATTAGAAATTATCTATTTGTTTAGAGATCTCTGTTTTGGTCTATCGATGGAGTATAGCTATGATAGTTGTAGAATTGCATGAGGTAGAGAATAGCTATGATTGTTATAGAATTGCATGAGAATTAGGAGAATTAAAACTAATTTCTCATCCATTTGCATTGAGCATTTTTTCATACTTAATATATTGAAAATGTATATTGTTTTAAGAAAAATTGGTGAATATCTTGGTGAATCTGGGTAGGGGGTGTGATTGTGGTATTATTGTTGGCCTGTGTGTCCTTGGTGAAAGTTTAGAAACCCACGCAATTAGGTGCCGAGCCTTCCAGTTAATACCATTAAAAATGGCATTGGTAATGCTTGTATAGCCTACTAGTAGACACGTACCTAGATATTCCCAGTGCTTGTATCCACTGGCCTGTTTTCTGTTGTAAATGAAATGTTTTCAAAAATTGTGATGTAAACTTAGCATTGCATGTTTTGAAAACAAATATAAAATATTTTGGCATGAGCATTGCATATGCATTCACCTTATAGCCTTGTTAAGATTCGTACACTGTGTTAGAGTATCTCTACTAGGCTTTGGCTTACCCTTTGTGGAAAACCATTTTCAGGTGCTGATGATATGCCTCTGCCAAGGCCGTAGCTTGGAAAGACTTAGAGTTAAGAGCTTCTTTTTGTTATTGTTGTAATTACTTTTGTACGAGCCTAGGACTTAAATTGTATTGAGTTAAAACTCACTTTTGTTGTAACTAAGCATCATCTTGGAATGTTGTAGCCATTAGGGCATTAATATATCTGTTTAACTTGTGGCACATGCTGTATATTTAGGGTTAGGACTTATGCATGTATAACTACATGTGTTACCTTTTGTACAATGGAATCATATGAATGAAAGGATGCTATATTCAGAAATGTATTGTTATTTAATAATTGTCATGGGATGAATTATGGTTATTATTTGGAGCGTTACAACTTGGTATAAAAGCTACCGGATTTCAATACTTAGGGATCGTGGGATGTGATTTTTACCATAGTGGGTTATCTCACCAGTTTTTGTTAGAAGTAAACCTGGTATGCTATATGATAACATGCTTATGTGACTAAGTGGGTATGGGAATTAATTTCTAAGATATTGTTGGGTCTACAAGTTTCTACAAGTCCTGTTAGAAGAGCACTTGATCATTACTATTTCTAACTGGAACTTTGGCAATGTCATGGGACGATCATTATCTAGAAATGAAGTTCGTATGTGTTTATGTGACTACGTGCTTATGTGGAATGAATTAATTGTTGTCTACTGCATTAGGATGCGAGTGAGTTAGCTTCGGCACATTTGTAAATATACTAATCTCATGTGTTACATTCATTAGGATGTCAGGACATGGACGTGGTAGTGGTAGGCGTGGCAGGCCTAGACGGCAGGAAGTGCTGTTACAGGATGATAATCTGGCACAGAAGGAAGGGGTTGGTCAGGCCAATGTGGCCGAACCAGTTAGTCAGCAGGCTATGGGTGCTTTAGCCCGTGAGATAGCCGGAGCCTTGTTGGAATCCGTTGACATTCTCAAAGCTGAGAATGAAGTCCAAGCCTATGTTGCTAAAAACAGGGTCGTTCTTTTTAAAGAATGAGTTCTTTCGATTGAGAGATCCGAATGAGCCACTGAAGGCGGATGAGTGGTTAAAACAGATGGTGAAGACGTTCGAGATGCTTGGCATCGAGGACGATGGGCTATGAATGACCTTGGCATCCTTCCAGCTGAAGGGAGATGCGGGTCAGTGGTGGAAGTATGCACATGGGTGCATTGGGGTGACTTAGGAGGCCTTCATCAATGCCTTCCAAGATAAGTTCTTGCCTCCCATTGCTAGAGAGAAGTTGAGAGAGCAATTTTTGAAGTTCAAGCAGTTGAACACACTGGTAGCCAAGTTTGAGGCTGTCTTTACTAGTTTATCAAGGTTTGCACCGGAGCTTGTGGTGGCAGAGGAACGCCATTGCATTGAGTTTGAGAAAAGGTTGAGGACCAGGCTTCTTTTCAAAGTGGTTGGGTCATAATTAAGGACTACGGACGCCTTGTGCAGATGGCGGCTCATCTTGAGATCGTAGTTCAATCGGTAGAGGAGCGGATGAAAGGCTTTAGGTAGAGGAGTCAGGAAGTTCAAAGGGAGACTTAGGACAGCAAGAGGCAGAGAGGTTCAACCCTACAACAGTCCTAAGGAGCATAGTTTAGATCTACTTTTCTTGTACCGAGTTCTGGGTTAGGGAGATGTGGTCAGGGTGGGATCACTTGATTTAAGTGTAGTCAGCTAGACCACAAGTCTTTAGTTTGCTTACAGAGAGAAGAAGGGTAACAGTCTGCGCCGTTTACGGGTCGCCCTTAGAGCTAGAGTCAATGGAGATAGCAACCGCCTACCTGAGAAATAAAAAGAGAGGGAGGAAAAGAGATGTGAGATTTGGAGAATCAATGTTGCTTGTAGTCGTTTGAAGTTGATTTCATCGTAGAAACAACTATATCAATATAGATCTAAGATGTTAGAGTGTAAATCGGTGACGGCGTAGTATAGATCAGCGATGGGGGAGGTTGATAGTAAACAGTGGTGGTGGATAGGAGATGATGAAGTATAGATCGGCGATAGTAGAGATGGTTGGCGAACGATGGTTGTGGTAGTGGCCAGTGAAGATGGTGGTCGCCGGTAAAGATGGCGGTGGTCAGTGACGAACGACGATGGTGGTGGCTGGTGGATGGCCATGGCTATAGCTATAGTGGTGGTATTTTTCATAGAGAGAGAGAGAGAGAGAGAGAGAGAGATGAGAAAGAAAAAGAGCTCTAAAAAAATGATCAAGAGAGAGAAATTAATAAAAACTGAGAAAATTAATAAGTAATAAATTTAATGAGGATATTATAGACAACTAAAAACTTACGGTTTAATTACAAAAAAATAAAAAATAAAATAAATAAACCCTAGGGTTTTGCGTTTTTTCAATTTAAACCTCAGGTTTTCAATTTTAACAATTTAAACCCCATCATTCCACCCGTGTTTCAATCTGATCCCCACGTCTATTTTCGTCTCTATTAGTTAACGGAAGATTGATTTGAATGCCAAAATGCTACAACAAAACCCTAATCTTCACGATTTAGGGTAAAAGACACCCCCCATTGCGATTTAGGGCATTATCTATTCACCCCACCTGGTGCGATTGATGATTCAACTTGCGATTGAAGCCATGCAGTGAATGAAGGCACGAAGTTCATGGTTGATTTTGAAAAAGCTTTGGACTCTGAGATAGAGGTAAGAAATGAGTTGTTTTTTGGTTGTTTTATACGAGTTTATTGCTTTTTCTTTTTGTCTCCATTATTGAGCATCATGTGAATGGCTTGTTTATTATTAGTTTATGACCTTCTTTTTCTTTCCATTGTTGGTGCACACTTCTTGTTTCTATTCCATCAAAGGAGGTGATACGGGAGACAAATAAACAAAGTGAAAGACAAAAATAAGTAAAGGTAATGGTTGGGGTGAGAACAATTGGGGTGAGTTGACTCGTTGCAGCTGTGGGTTAAAAGCAAAGATCAGAATTTCATGAATTCTTGCTAATCCTGCTAGGAGGTTTTTTGATTGTCCAAATTATGGAGTAAATTAGCAATTTTTCAGTATTTATAGGAAATTCACAACAAAAAAAATATCACGAATTTGAAGAAGATAACGGAAAAATTACATGAACACTTGCTCAACTTTGTTTGCGTTTGCTTGCATTTATAGAAAAATGGGACTTGTGGTTTCTTTTCCTGGTACGATCCACCCACATGTGCTCATAGTAGACAAGTTTTTCCAAGGTTGGTAGATAAGGTTGCAGCCCTAGAAGAATTTGTGAATTAGGTTGCATGATTGGAGGATGCTGTTCAATGTTATCATGCACGACAGAAGTGTCTTGTCATTGCTTTGATTGCTACATTAATTCTGAATGAACTGTTTCTACTCCAAAATAGTTGAAGGAAAACATGTGTTTAGGCTTGCTATGTAATTGATAATATGTGTTTTGGCTTGATACATTACTTCCAAAGTATGTTTTGTATTTGCAATGCTCTTGTTTAACAATGGCAATGCCAACTGTGTTTGCAATGAAAAGATAAAATGGTTTGTTTTTCAATTGTAATGTGTTTGCAATGTGTTTAGTTTACTTCATTCAATGGTTGTGTTGAACTTAGAATACTATTGATTGAGAAAAAGATGTGTTGCATAACAACCACTTCTTCATTTCTTTGCACAATTTAAAAATAAAAAATTAAAAAAAATTGAAGCATAACCTGGTTTGACATAAGCATAACAACCATTAAAGCATAAGAACTTGTTTTTTGGCCGCATGAAGTTATAACATAATTGAAGCTAAACAGCCATTGCATAACAACCATTCAAGCATAATAACCATTCAAGCATAGAAACCTGATTTTTTTGCCACATGAACTTACAACATAATTAAAGCTAAACAACCACTGCATAACAACCATTCAACCATTCAAACATAATAACCATACAAGCATTGTTCAAGGTTTCATACACCAGAAATGGTTGCATAACCTATAAACCCAATAAAAAACTTTCATAACCCATAAACCTAACAAAAAGTGACATATGTACACTATAATTGTTCAAAAAGTGTTCAAAAACCCTATTTTAATTCCAAAAGTGTTCAAAACCACTTGTTAACACTAGACTAGCTGCCTATTGCTTGCTTCTTTCTTATGGTTGCTATCATCTTCCTTGGATGTCCATCATTTGCTGCTTCGCCAACACTAATTGTTGCTTCTGATGTTGTCCTCTTCCTTTGTTGCCCATCAGTTGATCCTCAACACCATTTGCTGCTGCTGCTGGCCTCTTTCTAGATTGGCCACCATCAGTTTGTGCTTGGCTGCTCCTATCTTCCCCTAGTAATACAACTGTCCTAAACCCCATGAATGTTTGTAAAAGAAGTGTTGTTATTAGTAACATGTGTAATTTGTTAGTAACTAAATGTTTCTTTAATTAAAGTTAATGGAGTACTTACACTACTATTGGATTTCCCAGAAGGTCCACTTTTCTTTCCTTTCACAGGACCCTTACAAGTCCTTTGATTGTGACCATAACAACCACATTTAGAGCAATTCAAGGTAGACTGCCTCCTCTGTAACCTGTATGGATTCTAAGGTTCATGTGTGTTCCTAACTCTCTATCTTGGAGGCCTACCAGTTGGTCTTAAGTTTGGCAGGTAAAAGAGGATCACACCCTGTTTTAGGCCACATATCTAGACCATTCAATGGATTAATCAATGGCTCATAAGTCCTCAAAAAAGTTTCCTTCTTGAAATATGCATGAACATAATCTTTAACCCTCTCTTTCTGAAAAAATATAGCAACTACACCATAGGGACAAGGGATTCCAGTCAGGTCCCACTTAAAGCATGTGCATGTTCTATTCTCTAAGTTCACTACATACCCATCCCCTCCATATCTCACTTCAAACTCAACACCTCCTAACCATGTAGGTATCCATACTCTAGATTTTAGCTTCCTCTTTTCAATTTTGCATTGTAGGGCCCTTTGTACTTCGGTATTTTGTCCCTACATTGATGTATCCTCACCATCAAAGCCCTTCTAATCATCTCTATCATGGTAAGGATGTGTTTGTCCCTAACTTCTAGCACCCATGAGTTAAAGCATTCAGAGATATTGTTCAAAAGCCTATTGGATTTGGTTCTTGGACTGAACCCATGCTTAAACCATTGGACTGGGTTCACTCTGATCATCCAATCATATGCCTTACTATCTAACCCTTGCAGCTTAGTCATGTGCCTATCTCATTCAATCCTTGTGTATGATTTTGTTGCCTTCCAAACACAATCCTTCAACTCTTTCCCTTTAAACAACTTCTTAAAGTTTGCATACAAATTTCTAAAACAGAACCTGTGATTGGCTTTAGGGCATACCAATCTCAAGCTTGGAACAAGTCCCTACCACCAAAAAAAAAGAAAAAGAAAAAGAAAAAGAAAAAGAAAATATCATAGACAAACAGTTAAATGACAACATTATTTCAAATGACATAATGATAAGATTATTTTAAAACATCAAGAATACATAAAAATATTTACCTTCTATTGATCGGTCATAAATGTCCATCCATGTTCTTTAATTGGTCCAATATCTTGTAACAAATTTTGCAAAAACCAAGTCCAGCCCTCCTTACACTCTGCCTCAACTATAGTATAAGCTATTGGATACATTTGATTGTTTGCATCCCGTCTAACAACAGTAAATAACTACCCTTGGCAACGTCCTTTTAGAAAACAAGCATCCAACCCAATTAATGGTCTCACACTAGATAGAAACCCTCTCTTAATTCCACCAAGGCATACATACCTTCTCTAAAACCTAGGTTTAACTTCCAATTAAGACCTCTACACAGTTATGTCAACATTAGTACCCTCATTGGTTCTTCTCAACTCAACAGCATAATCCCATAGCCTACTATATTGTTCAGCATTGGTTCCCTCAATCTGTTGAATTGCTCTCTTTTTAGCTCTATAAGCTTCATTGTTGACACACATACAACAAAAATCATCTTTGATAGTTTCCTAGAACTCATTCAGTTTCCTTGTTGGACTGGTCCTAAGTTTTTTGGCATACTCTCTAGCAACCAAGAACTAGTAATTTGTCTATTTTTATAAGTTCTAGAGCAAGAGTGTTTAGGTTAATATGTTTTTATCTACAAAGTGTTCTCTCTAGTCATCTTGGATGCATGCAGTCTCTATTCACACCCATCACTACAGTTCACTTGAACCTTCCATTTTTCACTTTTAGTAAACTTCACATCATACCCCCCTCCCCTTTTACTGCATATTCCTTGACAGCATCTTTCAACTCATTTTCAAAACTAAACAACATTCCTAGTTTGAATTCACTGTTCTGTATATCAACCTCAAGCCTAAATTCAGGGCACTTAGGTCTTTGTTGTTATCCTCATCATTAGAGCCTGTAGGGGTAACCAGTTCTTCCTTAAATGAATCTCCATCATTCACTTCACGCTCATGATAATCTTTAAGCCCCCTTCTTTGTTGACATCTCTCTCAACATTAGTATCAAACATAACGTCATCAAGATCAGGATCATCATCATCACTACTATCTGAGAAATCTCTGTCTAATGGGTCATCATTGCCATCACTGTTACTGTTTGAGTCCTCTTCACACTGATCATTATTATCATTTCTGTCATTTTCCAAATCCTTGATGGGCAAATCAATAAGGAGTAACACAAGTCGAGCAATATCTACATTATGTGGCTTATGATGCTCAATAAACAACTTTAAGATATTTGTATTTCCCGAATAAGAAAACATTTCCATAATAACATGATCATTAGCCAACACTCTTAACCTTAAGACTAAATCTTTCTTGCGAATCTTATAGAAAAAATGCTTGTAATTAAAAACACCCTACTCTTTCAACATGCAATTGATCTTTGGGACAGATAATTTATCAACATCAAATACATCCACATTACCCCCAACATAACTTCTTTCATCATTCTCAATAAAGTAGCCACTAGGATGTATAATAACTTTAAGAAAAGTTCCCATTACTGCATCCTGTAGACGTGCCTGAACGTCACGGCTCCGCGCGCGAACGACGCGAAATCCGTTTTGTTCATTAGGCTGCTACAGTTCGGACTCAATGCCACGGTTCTGAATCTAATCTCGCAAAGTGCAATACAAGATCGATAAATCACCAAAGAGTCCAAATCCGGCAAATCGTTTTGGAAAATTGATTTTTATAAAGAAGTGCCAAACATGGACTGCTTTTCCAGATACAGAGTCGCCACCTACATATTTTGTTTTGGGGGAATTTAGGAAATCCTGACTCGTGCCTAAGGCCACGTGTCCGTCATCACCAAAGTTGCCTCGGCTCAGGAACTTGGGTACGAGAGGGGAAGGTCATGCAATGAGCACCCCCGCTCGCCCGATCAAAGATCGGCCTTTACTGACGTGATATTTTGTTTTTGAAAACACATGTGTTCTTATTCCGGTGTATTAGCTTGAATTACTATGTGATGCGTACGGCATACAAGTATAGACTAGATCGCCTAAATTGGAACAAAGCATCTCATGTTTGTTTTTGAAAATGGTTTGATGGTGCTACTCGCACGTAGGCTAAGACGTGAATTTGCCACCCTCAAGTGGGCTTAGAAAACATGATTTTGCCATAATCAAGTGGGCTTAAAACTCGCATTCCGATGAATTGTTCCAATTCAAGTAATCCAACCTTCACCCACAGGCATTCAAGCAGTTGAACACATAAGCAAATAGCCTCATGGCAAACATGCTATCATGGCAACACTCACACTCATGCAAAACGCTAAAGCATAAAAGCTTACCTTGTACTCCGAGCCAAAACAATAGCTAGTTAGAAATCAATGCGTGATCCTAGCTCATGTTAAGATGGCTAATGCAACACATGCAAAATGCAACTAGAAATAGGCTCGGCTATTCTAAAATGGCATATGATATGCAACTTGATAACATGTTGTTGAACACGTATTCAAGTAAATGTATTGAAATACAATGCGGTTTGTATAATGCGCCAAGCCCGGTGCATGCAAGACAAATGAATGAATGCAAATATGCGAAGCATAAGTATGCTAATTGAAACATACCCTAAAACTAACCATCAAAAGTGGGTAAGTAAAAGGGAGAAAGACGTGGGGTTGGAAGACATTTACACACGCACGCACACTTATTACAAAATTCGCCCTCTCGATGGAGGGTCCGAATGAATACTCTAAGCTAGCTACGCTAAGCTAATCAACTAATCTAATAATCTAATTAGACTAATTATTACATAACCAAATTGAATAACTAGCTACAACTAATTATTACAAAACTTTAACTAATCAAACAAATTAATTAAGTTACAACACCGAATGCTAAGCATTAAAATATGTGGACTAGGCCGCCTCAGCTCTGCCTTGAAGAAGTTGAAGATGCATGCTCGATTCCCGTCCCGAAAAGCTCTCCAAATGCTCTTTAGAGGCTCTGTCTACAGGGTGTCCTTGAGAACTAGCTGCTGGATCTTACCAAAAACAGGCTGAGGAGTGCACCAGTGGCCTGCCGGCCATGAAGAGCTACTGCCGACCACCCTGCCGGCCAAGAATGCACACTGCCAGCCACAAATGAAGAGCTGCCGGCCAAAAACAAGAGGGTGCCGGCCACTAGTGTGCTGTGACACCAAGCTGCAGCAGAGCACAAAATAGAGAAAATTGAGGGTCTCCCAAGGGTATGTACGCACTATGCCACTCCATATCACCTCAAAACATCAAGGGAGAGGCATAGTCGGATCCAAGACCATCAATCACGCATCTCGATGCATGATGGCCAAAGATCCAACATGTGCAATTTTCAATAAATGCATGACAAATAAGACACCAAGACCATCCCCTTATCATGAGGAATCAAAGGGAATGGAGACTAAGGGAGATTGGCTCATTTCATCACTTCAAGTATGAAATGAACCAATCTTCCTCGCGTTCAGTACGACATCCGATTGAACGCAATACAAAACATGCAAACAACATGCTAATCTTGGTATGAAATGCACTATCCTAACATGCAAGCATTCATGCACAACATGTTAAGGGGCCAAGAATACCAATGCTAGTGAGGAGGATAACACTATAAGCATGCATCACAATGCTCAAACATCCAAACCAGCTTAAAACAGAGTTACACCATGCCCAAAACAGTGGCAAAACATGCTAAGATAGAAGCTCAAAGGACTATACAAACATGCATGCATATTAGCCCAAGCTTAAGGCACAAAACACAACTCTCCAAAGGCATTGAAAGAGTGAAACATGGAGTATGGTGGCATGTGTTCCAGTACTGAAATGGCATGCAAAATAACTTGGAATCATGTAAACAACCTATGTAATGCATGTTGAAAAGCAAAAGTGTCAAAGCTAGTGAAGTGTACCACACTAGGGGCATGCAAGACAATACTCAAATGGCCAAACCAACCCCAAACAGACCCCATGCAGGCCAAAACAATAGCAAAAATGAACTGGGATGATGGCTTGAAGGGCAAGAAAATGAGGCTCATGCAATGGCTCACAAATAAGGCATAATGCTCATCTCTCAAGAGCACTTAAAGAGTGAAAAATATGGAAGTGCAACAACACCATATGCTCTAAAATATCATTCCAAATGATGCCAAAACATGCAAATACTTCAAGTCAAGCATGCAAGATGCCTCAAAACTCAAAGCTAGTCAAAGCTATTGCACTATAGCTATACAAAACATGAGTCATATGACCATGGCAGCCCAAAACAGTCCTAAAACAGCCCAAAATATGAATAAAATCATGCTAGAGCATAGCCAAAATATGCTAGAATAATGAGCTAAAACATCATGCATACAAGGCTAGTAAGCAAGATTTGCACTACAAGTGTATGAGCCACTCAAGAGACAACCAAACTAGCCCAAAACAGAGTTATGGAAGACCTAAAAACTCACAAAAACAAGCTCACAACATGCCTCAAGAGTAAAGAGATACATGCTCATTTGATAGGCTAATAATACAAGCAAACAAAAACAAAAGAGAGGGGATCACCCCCTCTGATTTAAGGCCTCAAAACCACATGTCTATCACTGAAAATCCATTGGATTTCAGTGGCTAAAAGGCCAAATAAAGACTAACTCAAAGGCCTTAAGACATGGTTCAAAACAAGGCCAAACAAGGCACACAAGAGGGTAGAACACCCTTAACACCAAAGAGGCCTTAAACAACCATCAAAAGTACTTAAAAACAGAACTTTTTTCAGTTGAAAGCAAAGCCTAAAACAATATGCAAGGATGGCCAATATGGTATACAAACAAAAGCTTAAAAGGGGAATACACTCACCCTTGAAGTACAACTTTGAAACCAGCAACCTCAGAGGCCAAAAACCAACTTTCAGAGCTCAAACAACACTCCCAAGGACCTCAGCTCAAAGATGGTGGTGTATCCCTATGTGTTGTAGTGCAAAAGTGAGAGGAAAATGCACTTTAAGGCACAAACAAACAAAATATAGAGAGAGAATGAGACATAGAGAGAGAGATATATATTTCCTCCAAAATTGCTGAACCTCTGTAAGGGAGGAGGAGCCTCTCCTTATATAAAGACATGCAAAGTAAAGCTTGTTAAACAAGCTTGAAAAGGGCTTCATCCCTCGATACACGTGTATGGAGGAGGGATGAGTGAAAACTAGCTGGCTCAAAAGATCTGGAGTGAAATATGCTGAGACAAGGTGTTCTACCAGCCATCAGTGGTGGCCGGCAGTGCTTCATTGATGGCCGGCAGGCATTATCAATGGCAAGCAGGGAAAAATGCATGGCCGGCAATGGCAGAGGGTGGCCGGCAGTGCATCATGAGAAGCATGCTGAAAGGACCAACATATGGTCCAAGAATGGGGCAGAAAGGATACAGGGTTTGGAAAGCTCAAACATGTGACGTTCCGTCGCGAAAGTCGAGTACTCGACGAGCAATCGAACTTGTGGCTGGATGTACCTGCAAGCACAACCAAGTCTTGAGGACGGTCAAAAATGGGGTGTCTACACATCCACAAATAAACAAAACAATAACTATTGGTTCACTTTCAAAACAAAGCATATTAAAAAATAAAATAAAATTCCCTCCTATAAAGCAACTTGGCCCACATATCTCAATCTATGGAGACAAAATATGATAGAAAGGCAAACACACAAAGTGATTAAAAAAAAAAGTGGAGACCATGGGACCATAATGTGTTCAGTGATACAGAGGCATGTATACATTCAGAGACAAAAGCAATGTCATAAAGCAATAAACAAGAAGTGTGTACCGACAATTAAGAGAAAAATGTCATAAACGAATAAAAAACAAGTCATTCATATGATGCTAAAAATAAAAATAAAAAAGTATAGAACAACCAAAAAAATAACCCATTTCTTACCTCTATCTCAAAGTTCATAGATTTTTGGAAAATCAACCATGAAATTCGTGCCTTCCTTCACTGCGTGGCTTCAATCGCAAGTTGAATCACCAATCGCACCAGGTGAGGTGAATGGATGATGCCCTAAATCATAATGGGGGGTGTCTTTTGCCCTAAATCATGAAGATTAGGGCTTTGTTGCAGCATTTTGGCACCCAAATCAATCTTCCATTAACTAATAGAGACGGAGATGGATAAGGGGATTGGATTGAAACATGGGTAAAATGATGGGGTTTAAATTGTCAAAATTGAAAACCTGGGATTTAAATTGAAAAAGGCGTGAAACCCTAAGATTTTTTTTGTAATTAATTCAAAACTTAATGATACATACAAATATAAGTCAGGACCTAATACGTAATAAGTTTAAAAAAGAGGACTGACTGATAGATTACCTTATGATATATTAGTTTGAAATTTATGTGGATATTCCTTTTGGGTCACGCATCTGACAAAGACACCACGGACACAGCTTTTCAAGATTTTCGCAATTAAGTGTGTACAAATGGCCCACAGCTAGGGGTGGGCCCGGTCCAGTTAGGCCCGAGCACAAGCCCAGCCTGAGACCCTGGGCATGTGTCGTCATTTTGAAGCTCAACTCGGCCCGTAGGCCAATCCCGCCTAGCCCGAGCCATTGGCCTGCTCAAGGCCCACTCAAAGCTCGTCCTGAGGCCCGGCCCACCCTGAGACCCAATGTCAGGCCCGCTTAGGCTTGGCTCAAGCTCGATCCTAGGCCTAGGCCCGATCTATTGGCCCACCCAAAGCCCAAATACCCCCTGGGTTTGGGCCTTGGCCTAATTTTCTAACCTGTGGGCTTGCTCGACCCGGCCCGGCCCGAATTTTGACGGAAGCCCGTGCGACCCGACATGCCAACTTGAGCCCGGGCCTAGGTGGGCCTAGCCAAATTTACACCCTTATTCACAATGGAAATTTTTTTTTTTTGTCTTCTTCTGCAATATGAAAATACATAAAGATGAGGAGAATATTTTTATTTATCTTATTAATGAAATTAATTATTGTATTAATTTATGACTTCAGAATCTGTTTGTTAAAGAATCATTTTATTAAGAAAATCAATTTATCAAAAAAAAAAAAATTTCAATCCTACATATGTACCAATTATTTTAAGGAAAATTTATTTATAAATCTCATCTTGAGAAATGGTAATCCGTTTAGTGGTAAGAATTTTTTTATAGACCGATTAGTCTCATTCATTTTGGAAAGGTAGATTTAATATATTATTTAAAAATTGAGTTTACGATTATACCCTTATTTCTATTATATTTCCTTCTATGTTTTTTTTCTTTTGTGCTAGAAGGTAAGATACACAACCTATAAGAATCAAATTTGGGATGAATTTTTATATGTGAATCTTTTTTATTTGGAATGACTTGAAATGTGAACATTCCAAAAGGAATACAAAAAAACTCCTTAGTGTATTTTTCTCAAACGTAAAACTCCAATATAATACTGCAAAAAACTTTCTTAGTGTAACACTCCAATGTAACACACACAAAAACTCTTTAGTGTATTTTTTCCAAATGTAACACTCTAATGTAATACTCCAAAAAAAAAAATGTGGGATTCTTCAAACCATTTCAAAAGGAATACAAAAATTTCTTAGTAAGTTTTGGACAAATGTATAATTTCAAATTGTGAGTATTACGTTTGGAAAAAAAAATATACTGAGTTTTTTAGTGTTTTTGTTTGGAAAAAGTACACTAAGGTTTTTTTTTTTTAGTGTGACATTGTTACATTTGAGAAAAGTATATTAAGGAGTTTTTTTGTATGTTACGTTGTCATGTTTAGAAAAAGTATACTAAGGAGTTTTTTTGTATGTTACATTGGAGTGTTACGTTATTGGAGTATTATATTGGAGTATTATGTTCTTATTTGTAATGTGAGATTTATTCCAGAATGAGGAAAAATCCAAAATCTCTATAGTATGAATTGTCCAAATGTGTAATTTCACATTTGGACAAACCTACTTTTATCCCTCAAAAATTAAATACAAACGTGTAAGTAACTATCTTTTTATGTAATTTCCACTTTAATAGGACCTTTGAGTTTGCAAGAAAAAATGAATGATTAAACAGTTCACAAGATCACATTTTTTGATTTATTAATGTTTCACCCTTTTTAAGTTAATTTTTGATAAACCATTTAGTTATTTAAAAGATAAAAAATCTCAATTTTAGACTTAATAAGAAAAATGGAAACTAAATCAATACTTTAGGAGAAAATCACACTAGTTAAATACTCATCCTATATTTGGATTATAATCTATATATTAGGAGAAAATCATGAAAACCAATAAATATTGTATTTGATATCTTACTCTTCATATATACATATACATATATGTGTGTGTGTGTGTATGTGTACATATAATATTGTGAATTTCAAATAAGTTGAAAATGTAAACATTCATAATTTCAATAAATAAAATAATGTGTATTTTTAGAACAAAAGTTGTAAATATAAATATTCACATTTAAAACTATTACATAAAATGTAAGTGTCAAGTATCATATTTTCAATCAATAAATTTACTAAAACATCATAACGTCAGCACTTTTTTAACTGAAAATATAAATTATCAAATAAAAAGTGTAAATATCCATATTATGAAAATTATCAAATTATGAATTTTCACACTCTTTACAATGTGAAAAATATTATTAAAAAAAAAATCACACAAGAAAAAATCTAGACGAAAATCAAAATGCAATATGAATGTTCACAGCAAACAACAAACATACAACTATCCTTTGAAAAAACAAAACTCATACTAAAATAAAATATAAATGTTTACAATTTACAACTAATATACAACTAGTCTTAAAAAAACTAAACTCATACCAATGTGAGCATTCACTCTACAACGTGAAAACACGAAACAAAATTGAAAAAAGTAAAAATTGGTGTAGACACCCCATTTTTGACCGTCCTCAAGACCTGGACGTCACCGCTTGAACACTCGGTGATTATCCATGTTTGCGTTCGTTTGGAGTTCCCGGAGTTCTCGGCTCGCGCGCCTTGCCTCAGGACTTCCGAACTCGACCGTTTTGTGTTTGGTTTTGCACCAAACACTTGTGTTTTGCCTTGGAAGGGTAGGGAATGCTTTGTGAGGCATCCCCACACACCACCGGCACTGGCTAGAGGCCACCGGCTGGCTGGTGTTTCCATCGGCACTTTATTGTGCCGATCGGCACTATTTTGTGCCGACCGGCACTAAGTTTTGCCAAAATGGCACTCTTTGCCGGCCGGTCACTGTGCAGTTGCTTTATCAGATATTTTCTTACAGCTGTATAGCTTTTTGCTCCCCTCCATACACGTGTATGGAGGGATGAGCCTTTGGTTTGCTTAGCTTGTAAGCTTTGCTTGCCTATAAGAGAGAGGCTTCTTCTCTTGGCTCAAGGTGAGAATTTTGGAGGGCAAAACCAGAGCTTATACATATATATCTCTGTTATATATCCATATATACATATATCTCCACCTCTCTCCTCTTGTGTGTGTGTTTTTGGACCAAAAAGTGTGGTTTTACCTTACTTTTGCACCATTACACACACTACTACACCTTAGCTCGAGATTGGGAGGCTTGGAGGGTTGTTTTGTGTGATCTTGGACTGGTTTTGATCACTAAAAGAGGGCTGGACCTTTTGTTCTTCAAAGGATCTTCAAGGGTAAGAACATCACTTTAGATTCCCCATTTTTGCAACAACATTCTACCCTTCTTGCTTTGTGTTTTTGGATTTGTGTTTAACATAAAAAAGACTTGTTTTTCCTTGCTTAAGAACATTCATCAAGGTTGTTTTGTGGTTTGGGTAGAGTCTCACCCTCTTAGGCCTTGTTTTGGCCATTTTGGTGTCTTTTTAGTAAGGCATTGTTCACTTGGTGTTTTTGGCCACTGGTTTTCAGTGGTGAGGAAGATGGTTTCAAGTCTCATATAGGGGAGAGACACCCCTCTCCCCCTTGTCCCTTGTTTGCCTTTATTTTTTGACCTAAAGAGTAGCATGTGTGCATGGTTGGTTTTAGTTTCATTTCAAAGTTTTTTTGAGTGTTTTAGAGCATGTTTAACCTCTGTTTTTGGTCGGTTTTATGGTCCTTCATATACCTCTTATGTTTGCTTTGAAATGCTCTCTTATGCCTAGAAGTATGCCATGCTTTGAGGCCATGTTTTCTCGCATGTTTTAGCTTAGTTTCATGGAGATACTAACATCATTTTGCCATGTATAAGGGCTGTGGGCCACTGTTTTTGTCATATTTAGCATGCTTTGACGTGGTTGTTTTGTATGAGGGCTTGTAAGCTTTGGGTAGGTGATCCATGTACATGCATTGGATAGTCTATTTAGATGATTTGGGATCATTTGACATGCTATTTCAGACCCTAATCCATGCTCATATGTTTGTACTTGTCATCTCTTTCATGCTTTAAAGGTGTGTCCTTTTATGCCTAAGAATAGACCTTGTGTATGCTTCCATGATTAATGCATTTTGGGGGTGCCATGTGAGGGGATTTGGGTGTCATTTTGCATACTAAAAATCTGTTTTTGGTTGTTAGAATCATGCCATGAGTGGTTGTGTAAGTGGTAGTAAGATGCTCTTTTTGGTGCCTTAGGTTTGGGCCCATGAACTTGCATGTTTGTATAGCATTTTGGTCATCATTTAGGGCTTGTTTTGCCACTGTTTTGGGGTGGTTTGAGGGCTGCCCCATTGAAGCTAAGGCCACCATTGTATGCTCATTATATGCTTGATGTATGCTTGGTTCATCGAGTGTTGTAGTAGGTTGGTCCCATTGCTTGATTGGCCCATGTTTGCATGCCACTTATACCTTGCATGCTCTAGCATTTTGCATGCCTATTGTGATAATTGCATGACACTTGGTATGCCTTGCATCTTAGTCCCATTGTTGCATCATTTGAGCTATGTTGCATACATGCATTCCATGGCTTGGCTTGGGGATTGTCAAGCCAAGCATAGGGTTGAGAGGAGTTCACACTTCGAGTGGTGCAACTCGTCTCAATTCTTGGTCACCAAGACCTTTGACTAACTCATGATAAGGCCTTGGATTTCATTTGTTTGTTTGCATGCATTGCCATTAAAATGCAACCTTGGTTCCTTAGGCCATCATGCGTCAAGATGCATAATTGATGGCCCAAGAACCAAGAGTCATACCTCCTTGAGTCCCCAAGCATGATAGGAGGTATTGGCCATGCTTACATATGCTCAAAATCCATGCCATGCACTGCTGGTTTTCTACTGCTGTCAAACTGTCCTCTGCAGGAACTTTCTGCCGACCGGCAGTACAATGTGCCGACCGGCACACTTTTTGTGCCGATAAACTCTACAAGAAGCCGGTGGTCAATTTAAGCAGCCGGTGGTCACTTCCTCCAGCCGGTGGGGTACTGCAGTTCATGTAGAAGGTATTCTGGGACTTTGGGAATTTTTGGAGAGGTAGGGCAGTGGAAACAGAGACAGCAGTGCTACGGTGTGGGCTTTCCGGGCAAGTTGGATCGAACATGCATCATTCACGTATCCCGAGGCAGGGCTGAGGCCCCTTTCTCTTATGTTAACATTTAATTTGATAATTAGAAATTTCTGTAATAATTAATTTATTCTGTATTTGGACTGTATTATTTGGGACTGTATATTCTTTTGGCCCCTCCGAGCGAGGGCATATCTGTAATAAGTGTGGGTGAGTGTGTGTATGTCTTCCAACCCCATTTCTTTCTTCCCTTTTATTTACCTGCTTATGATGGTAGATTAGGGCATATTTAAAATTAGCATACCTTATGCAATGCATGCGTGCATCCATGCATTTGTTGACATGCATCGGGCTCGGTACATCATACAAACTGCATTGTATTTCAAATCTAACTTGAATACGTGTTACTCATGCATTTCACATGCCATGTTTAGGATAGCCGAGCCTGTCTAATTGCACTCTGTATGCGTTGCATTAATCATCTTAACATGAGCTAGGTCATGCATATTTTGCTAACTAGTTTATTGTTTTGGCACGGAGTACGATGTAAGTATTTATGCTTTAGCATCTCGCATGCGTGTGAATGTTGCCATGACAGTATGCTTACCATGTGGCTAAGTGCTTATATGAGATAAATTGCTTGAATGCCTGTGGATGGAGGTCGAATTACTTAAATTGGGATGATACATTAAAACTGTGAGTTTTAAGCCCACTAGATAGTGGCAAAACCGTCTTTTCTAAAGCCCACTCGAGGGTGGCAAAACCGGCATTTTAGCCTACTTGCGAGTAGCGAACCATTTTCAAAAACAAACGTGCAATGTTTTGTTCCAATTTAGGCGATTTGGTCTATACTTGTTTGCTGTGCGCATAACATAGTAATTCTAGGCTAATAACTGGAATAAGAACATGTAACGTTTTCAAAATTGGATATCACGGTTAGTAGAGGCCGGTCTTCGGACCAGGCGAAAGGGGGTGCTCATAGCTGACCTTCCCCGATCGTACCCAAGCTCCCGAGCCAAGACATTTGGTGATGACGGACACGTGGCCTTCGGCACCAAGTCAGGGTTTCCTAAATTTCCCATTTTAAAAATATTTAGGTGGCGACTCTGTATCTGGCAAAGCAGTCCAGGTTTGGCACTACTTTTCAAAAATCTGTTTTTTTTCAAAACGATTTGCCAGAGTTGGACTCTTTGGTTCAGATTACGAACCACAACAAAAGCAAAACAGGGGAGTCCGAACTGTGTAGCGAGGTCCCCCGCGGGCGTTGTTACAATTGGCTATTCTGATTGTTCAATGGCAACAGAAACGATTATCCGACCAACAAGCATAACAAGAAACAATATATAATAAATCAACAAACAATATATAATAAATATCGAACGATTCATATATATTGATGCACCTTTTCACCCAAAAAAAAAATTTTAAAAAAATCTGTAATATTGGCAAATAAATTACACAATACCGGTGACTATATAAACCGACAAATAAACTACAATTTGTGTGTGATAATGGCAAAAACTCAAATGTCTATCACCAGGCTACCATCATCTCCATCGCAAATCCACCATCATCTCTATCACCGGTCTACAACTAGCCTCATCTTCTAAATGCTCTTACATAGCAAGACCTTATTGCAAAATAATGATGAACAACTAATAATATCACATATTCTATGTATAATATTTTATATATGTTATAAATAAAGTGTATCTAATAGTTGATCCTCTCTCTCTCCCCTACATACATGGTATAATATATATATTATTAGAAACTTATAAGGGTAAAAATATCTATAACAAAATCTCAAATATGGGAATTAGAATTTAGTGGATCAAATTTTTAAAATAATACAACTTATTGAAATATAAAAATATCTTTTGGACTAATTGAAATATAAGTATTTGAAAGGGGATACACCACTAAATTTCCCATTTATTAATATAATTTTATTATAACTAATTGGTGAAAAGTTCATTCCTGTGGAATCATATATTATTGAAGGTTTAATCTTTTTTGGTGATAAGGAAACACAATAAAAAGTTGATGATGCCAGAAAAGTAACTTGAAAATTGGCTAGAAAAATCATCAGTGGCCGGTAGCGGCGAGATGGACAAATGGGTGACATTGAATAGATACGTGAATAGATAGATAACATGTGTATATGTAGATAATATTTGAACAAATAGTTGAAACAGATAGGCGACACTTGAACAGATATGCATTCTTTTGGACATGTAATAATTTTTTGAGGACTGATTAAGACTCCCTCAAAACTCCCACCCCCACCACCCCACACACACATGGGGGTTGGGGATTGGGAGAAAAGAAAAAAAGAAAAGAAAAATGGATCAATCAAAAGCAAAGGGGGTCAAAGGGGGTGGGGAAAGGGGGTCTTAAACATTTTTGTAATTTTTTTTATCAACAAAGATCTTTGAACCTATCCACCCAACAGTTTCAGAAATAGACTTTTAACTTCAATGCCCTTTATATTTTTATTTCTTTAGTATATAAATGGTCAATTTTGATAAATAAATAAAATAAAATTAGTAATCACTTTATTTTTTTCTCTCACAATCTCTCAATTTTTCGACAGATTGAAAAGTGTGTTTTAAAAGAAAAAATATTCTCTCTATTTCTTTTCGATTTTCTCCGACAATCAGAATTAATAGATCAATTTTCTTTTTCTTCTTTGTTTTTTTATTGCATTTTCTACAGGTGAAGGATTCCGGGAAAGTTGCTGCAAACCATATCCACTCTCCCAGAAGAACTCAATATACATGCAGACGTTAAATACATGGAAAAATTACACCTTATCTTTTTATATTTGGTCACCTTCTCATCTTGACTCTTAAAATTTATATTTTTCTATTTTGACATTTTATGTTTCAATTTTTTTTCAATTTACTTGCAAAGTTAATTTCTATTCAAAATTAGAGAGAAAAAAATAACGAGAAACAAAAAGAAACTATAAGAGCCAAAGTAAAAAATAGCCAAACATAAAAAGGACAAAGTATAATTTTCTCCAAGCCCTCGTTTGGCATAGGCTAAAATAAGATTGAGGCTAAAATAGTCACAAAAAGACAAAATAAGCTAAAAAATTAATAAGATAAAATATCACATCCAAACCATAATTATTTCATTTTTTTCTCTCACAAAAGTCAAAAAACCTAACCTAAACGAGACTTTTTAGTCCTACATTAAAATAATCAAAAAAGTCAAAAACCAACCCATATACCAAACAAAGCATAAATACATTGGCTTTACAACTAAAAAATAATAATAATAATCAAAGTTCAAAAATAAATTGTATTCTCTCTCCAATAGTGAAATTCCTCTATAAGCGATAGTGGCTCATTGTTGGAGATAAAAAAAAAAAAAATTTTTTGATCAACAAAAGAAAATTTTATTAATGAAGAAAGTATAACATATAAAATTTACATCAACAAAGAGGGAAGTGCAAAGAGCAGATGACCCTAAATTGGTGAGAAAGGACCCAAAAAGAGAAAAGAAAAGCAAAGAACAAACCTGCACTAGGGACCCCTGTTGGAGATAAAACAACACTGCTCCCAGCACCCCCGTTTTTCTTCATTGGCCAGTTTTGTTTTTTTTTTTTTTTTTTTTTTTCAATCACGCACGTGCCCCCCAGTTTTTTTGCATTGGCTAATTTTTATTTTTTTTTTATTCTTTCCTTCCAATCACCCACAGCCACGTGGGGCTGGGTCACTGAGGGTAGAGATCTGCCACATTTTTGGAGATAAAATTATATTATGAAAGATATTAAAATATATAAAAATTCTATAATTTAATTGCGAGAACATTATGGTGAAAGAGAGATTGTTGATATACAATACCCATAAGAGCTCGCGAAACACAATGTTAAATTTCATAAAAGACAAATGAAATCCTTTCCATCACCCATTGATTTTAGAAAAGATGGTCGCGAAGACCCACCATTCACATACTCTATCCACCAAGAATATAAAATTCATAAATAGTTAAATTTATCATGATGACAAACTGTTCTACAGAATCATATAACATCTGGTGTTCTTACATCATCAAATGGCAAATACTATTTTTGCCAAAAAAAAAAAAAAAAGAGGAAAAAATGTCCAATACTAATGATCAAATTTGAATGGTGATCTAAATGAAGAATATAAAGACGTTTCCTTGAGGGGTCCAAATAATTACATCTATACAAACCCTAATAGAGTTCGAAAAATCATTCGAAATAATAGGGACACCCTTTGCTAAAACCATGTCAATGCCAAAGCTTCAAGCAAAACCCCGATGGCACAACAGAAGATCTCTTGCTTGAAATTGCTTCAGAGAAAGTATCTACAAGCTGCCCCGCTAGAGATGCTGGATCATCAACAAGAGTATCGACAAACACCTTCACAACCCTCATTTCCTGTGGTGTCGCTCTCAAACTGTACCATGTCAGAAATTTCTGCCTAAACGTTGTCTCAATATGTCCTTCACATTCCAACCATCTGATTACTTTCACATAATGCTCAAAATCCCTATCACCGTTCCCAGAATGGTCTTTATCTTGTCTTTCGCTACTTCTCTTCTTTGAAGAGCTACCAGCTTGGGGCTCCTCTTCCCTCCCAGACCCACTATCCACATCCTTGTCCTTAGGTTTGCATCTCCCATTTCTTCCCAACCCGTCCTTGAAATTTTCCAACTTGCAAGGTGTAACGGGCAATTCAGCTTCTGAGCTACCTACAAATGGCACACATTCCATGCCTGTCTGGACATGGGTATTTGACCCATTGTCTGTGCTTGCCTCCTCAACTGTTTGGCCTTCTCGTGAGCACTTGTTCTCAATATTCAACTCACTTGAATTCGGGGTCAAGTTAACTTTCCCTGTGCCACCTTCCTCATCCAACAAAGACGCTGAATCTCCCAAATTTCCAACATCACTCGATATTGCAGAAGCAATTTTGCCTGTGTTCTTGATCTCATTATCAATGTTATTAGTTTCATCCTCCACAGAAGAAGGATTAGATAAACCGCTACAGTTGGTCACTGGACTTTCACTTTCACTTCTTTCAACTGCCAAGTTCGGTTGATTGGGCAGTTCATTCTCAGCACTGTCTGTTCGAACCTGAATTTCACACGTCCCCAAGACTCTAGTGCTATCAAAGAAAACGACTTTGATAACATACTCTGTAGCTGGACTTAGACCAGAGAGTAAAAACCTTGTATTTGGGGTAAACATACCCAACGGTTCTGATGGGTAGTCCATATTTTCAGCTCTACGATACCACAAGGTATAACCCGCAACATTTTCAAGTTCCGTATCATTAGAACCAAATACTACCATAACAGATGAAGTGCAGATATCTTCAATCTGGATTATGTTTGAAGCTAACAAATTGGATTCTGCAAATATTAAAATCCCGTGTTACAGTTCAATGGTTACTACTTCAATTTTCATAGTTTGCTCCAAATAGGTAAAGAGAGAAAAAAAAAATGATGATACACATCTCATGGGAGAAATTTATGAAAGTCAAAAGACGGTACTACAATAACATACAAGTCATATATATGTTCAAGGAGCGGCAGGTTTAGGTGCCAACTTGTATAACAAGAAATCTGGACAACCGGGAACTCCACTATTTAAAAATTTAAGTGGTTAATTACACTAGACCCCTCAATTATGAACACAAAATTTTGACCACCTCAACTATAAAAACAGTATGCATGCCCCCCTTCTAGAGGGTGTAGAAGTAAAGCATTTTTGTAGTTTACAAGGGGTCAAAATATACGGGTTTATAAATGAAAGGGGTAAACTGGATTTGCTAATAATTGAGAAGATTTTGGTGTAATTAACCAAAAATAAAAATCGAGTCTGAAAGCACAAGCTAGCCAATCCTCTTATTACATAGGTCAACACTTCTTATCTTCTATGGAAAATCAATCAATAGTGATGTTGCCACAAAGTGCTAATGAACAAAGCCTGACCTTTAATCACATGATCGGATGACAAATGATGCACGGTTTTGGAAAGCATTGAATCTAGGGACTCCACTGCACAAGCACATAGTCTTTGAACCTCTGGACCCGAAGAGAGTCTGTTGACAATACCCCTAGCCATCTTCACAGGTAAACCAGTTAAATGACCCACATCTGCTTCAAGCTTCTTTACTGCTTCGTCCACAATTTCATAAAGTTTCTTGTAATATTTGGTACCAGCAAGAAGCTTTTGGCTCAAGGAGACACGATAGCACAATATATCAACACGCCTGGTATCCTTAGCCATCATCAGTTGTTTTCTCCAGCATCTACACAATTTAAAGAAATCAAAACAATGAGATCATTTTGCACTTCTTTGTTGAGCGATATATTATGAAACAATGTGATGAATCATCTACACTTCGGTGAAACCTTTACATGAATTTCACGTCAAATTAACCCAATACAGCTTTGTTCCAACTCTTTGATAAGAAAGCTTAAGCCCCAAATCGATAGCCATTAATCCAATGACTAAAATTCAGTACAACAGGTTGTTTTCAAACTCAAATTGATGAGAGAGAGAGAGAGAGAGAGAGAGAGTCTTGTCTAACAACTTCAGACAGTCGTATATGAACAAACAAGTGGTGTGGCAAGAAAATAAGATAAACATGAGGTAGGTGGTGTACTACTTCGAGATATGAGTAATAAAATCAAACAAAATAAGAAGTTAGATTTCATTGACAATCATTATCCTTTCCATAGACAACCATATAAGCAAAGGTACTACGTACAGAGAGTCAAAGAACTGCATCAAAGACTTACCAGAATCCCACCTAAATCCGGCAAGTGCACGGCTTATAAGGGGAACTTCCAAGTGATACAACATTCAAGAAATATGAGCACAGGTGTGTGTGTGTGTGTTTGTGTGTGTGTGTGTGTGAGAGAGAGAGAGAGAGAGAGAGCGAGCGAGCTACCCATTGAGCAAATTTGCAAATTTAAACCAAGTCAAGTGACCCCCACCGTAACACACTAAACCTCAACTCAAGAGATCACATTTTCAATCAGAGGATGCTCGTTGTCAACCTCAATTTAAATGGCCTTTTTTTCTTTTTCATTGGGGAGATTGCATAAAAATTTAGATATCACAGTTTGCAGACAGATTAAATTTAACATAGCTTCAGCAATGTAATATTCATGGACCTTGGGTGCTGTTGAGTATAAAGATCAACCTCAAAATCACACCAAAAATAAGTAAAAAAATTTAAATGAAAAATTGAAAATTGGCAGCAAAATTAACATTTTGAAAATATAAACTATGTGAACAGGGGCACAAAATGCAAATGAACGACAGAAAAGCATCTGACTGAATTTTCACCAAGAAGAGCCCTTGCCACATTAGGGCAACTGGTTCTTATTTTCCCACTTGAGCACCCTTTCAGGCGAGCAATAGTATTTCGACTCTCAGACAGCTCAATCAAGACTTACCGACGGAGCCCAATTGAGTGGCTTTTAAAGCTTGCTGGAGTGGCTCATGATCAAGAGCATCTCCAGATCTGCAAAATTGTTTTCATCTTTTTGCATGCTCCATGACTTCCAAAGCCCCCAACACTTGGGCAATCCTATAACCACCTTTAAAAAGCATTGAAACACACAAGTACATAATAAAACCCAAATAGGGTATATAGTTCCATTTGTGTCTCATACACAAACCAACCTTTGTAAACATTTTTACAATCTTGTATATCTCATATACATGAAAAAACACCATGAAATAGAGAAGACAAACAATGATTTTGCAAACCCTTAATCCAAGCCAAAATTGAAATCCCAAAACTAATCTAGTTTTAATCTTATTAATACATGCCACCACCAAAGTTTCAAAAAGCTTTACTGAGACTCACCTCAAGGTGAGGCTAAGGCAAAATGGCTCAAGGCTTTGATTTTTAGGCTTTACTCCCCAATGGTTTGCGTACACATTTTGAGACATAAGCCGTAGGTGTGCCTTATACGCCTTTTCACATAAGCATGTGAGGAGTACGCATATGAAGTGTTTGTCTTAGGTTCTTGTTAAACTTAGGCCAAGTTTGGCATCTACTAAATAATACAAAAAGTCACTATCCTATTTAAGTCACATCATCTTATTTAAATCACATCACCTCTCTAACACATCATATCAAACCCAACCCAAACCTAACCCATATAAGCCAATAAGTCAAAAAGTGCACTTTTTTAAAACATCCCAAACCAACCCTTAGTCTAGCAGATGGTTTAAACATAAAAAGGTAAAAAATAAAAAAAAACCCCTTTCGCAACAATATTTTATAGGAAAAATTAAGTAAATGACCAATCAAGAAAAAAATAATAAATAAAGTTAATGCTCAGTGGGAAGCTCAATCACTAAAGCTAAGAATTCCAATTTCACTTTCAATAAAGAAAAGCTTCCTTCTCTGTAGTGAGCCTTGAGTAGAAAAGTATTTACACCTTCATATTTAATTTTGATATATTTATTTATTGTTTTAAAATATCTAAATTATTTACTAAATATAAAAATTCAGAATTTGAAATGCTTACACCTCAACACCTTAAGACTTACGCCTCACATCATAAGGGATAAAATGCCTCACATTACGCATTTGCCTTAAAAACCTTTGGCCACCACAACACTACAGCTGCATCATTTCGTCTTGAAAGTTCATCATTGTTCAATTTCGAAAACATGGCACCCAATATTGTAATGGTTTATTTGGCAAAGTGGAAAGTAGGGAGGAAGAAGAGGGGAAATATTTCCCTTTTGGGCCCATAAAAAGTTGTTCTCCAAAAAATAGAAGACACAAGAGAATGGAAGAGCTTGTATATTTAAAAATGTGCATTCAACTTTTTTTTTGGCAAGTATGCATCCAACATTTTATCCCCCAAATTTAAACAGGCTTATTTATAAAATGAGGGCATAAGCGTAAAAAAGCCTCTCTTTGCTTCACTCTTTCCTTTCCCTCCTACCAAACTACAAGGAAAGCTCAATCCCTTCACTAGGGATCTACTTCCCTTCCCTCCTACTTTCCATTCTTCCCACCAAACAAAGTGTAAGAAACATGAGATGATGAGTTAATAACATTACAGAGAAAGAAAACATATGCAGAGCAAATGAAATAAAGAGGAACTGCAAAAGAAAGAAACATACTTCTTAAGAACCCAGACTCAACTAGGCCTTTTAACTAATCAATGAGACAGAGGGCTAAACAGCAGTATACATGAATCACATTTGATTCTGAATATCCATAGTTTAGATTAAAAAACCAAATTCCTATGAGGAACTTAAAAGATTGAACCAATATGCTACGACCCCCTCAGTCCATTCATACAAGCGAGACATAGTACTTGTCCTCCACTGTTTGGCACATCTCTGACCTTCCATAGTAAGTAGTTAGTAAATCAAATCAATTAGCCAAGACATTTATACATCTAACTGAAATACAATCTAGAGTAGACCCTCACTTGTGTTAATCCCAACCAAATCTGCTTTCACTGTGTTCAATGCACTTCAACTTAAAAACTCACTCCAAAAAAATAACAAATAAAAATAAAACAAAAACCACCAAAAATATCATGCGTTGTGTATCATTTTTCCAACACGGCCAGGCTCTAAAACAGAAATATGATCACTTAGGACCTGTTGTTCAGGTAAAATGCAATGATACACAGAAATTCATGAGAAAAAATAATAATCAGAATCAGAATCGCCGAAAAATGCAATAAATACATTGTAATTATACTAGCAATAAAGTAAACAAACTCTCATTCATGTTAGAGTTGTTAATTTTAAGGGTAACTTAAAGACACCACCCAGCTAGCCCCAAATACCTTTACATGTTAGTATGTTACAGAGGTTTCATAACCTAATGCAGTGACGGATTTCATTTTCTCACCAACTCTGACAGCATCACAGACATTAATATCACTGCCAGATCATTTAGAAGTATCTAAGGATTTGAAAATGCAAGAAGACATCTCAGCGAGAAAACATATAACTTTCATGAAATGGTACAATCTATCAAAGATACTAAGAAACAAAACAATGTACAGGAGCAAACAAGGTGGGAAATTACCCAAGCAAATCATTCACTTTCCCGCAAGACAAACAACAAAACCTTCCATCCATCCCATCTTTTGCAATCCCAGATTTTTCATGCCTCAAAGCGCATTCCAAATGACATGACATTCCACATGCATCACCTTGATAGGGAGGCTCCGAGTTGCAAGTTAACCATAAGCTAGGATCCTTGTTGTCATCATACTGATGACAAATACAACATGAACATCTCTTGCAAAATGCATCTTGTTGACTTAATTTAGCTCTGCAAGCTGAGTTTTTGCAGTATATAGTATTACTTATATCACTTTCATCATTGTTTACTGCAATTGAAAGTCGATTCGGGTTGTCAATTTTCCTCTGCCTTTTGAAAGCCCTTTGCCCAACTGCAGGCGAAGAATGTAGATCGGAGCTTGTTTCCATTTCATGCCCTTGTGATTTCTTCTCAGCTACTATTTTTAGGAGGATCTCTATGATCTTCAATTTTGTCAAACCAGTATATTTCCTTTCTTTTCCCATCTCGGCACATAGTACCTGCAGAATCTCCTGTCGGCTCCACGATTGTAGCATTTCGGGGGCACCATGTGACCACTTTGACAGTTCATAAACAAGTTCTCTCTTTTCCTCCATACTCAACTTACTGCATTTTGATGGATCAAGCACCACTCCTGTTGTTAAAGAAAATAGAATTACCACAACTGTATAGTAGCTCTGAAGGATGAGTAATCCCAAGACAATTAACAATTAAATAAGAATAAAGAAATAGAATGAAAATACTTAAAAGGAAGAGGGGAAAAGAAATTTTCCATTAAATATTTTTATCACTTCCCCATTTAAAATGAAATGTTCCATCCCAATCATATCAAAAAGAAGTGACCAGAAAAAATAATTTAAAGAAAGCGCTATGTTTTAATTTATTGATTATTCTCAAGTGCAGGACAACTGTGAGAGTCATTTTTATAATTCATATCTGCTTTCTTTTTCAATTGCCGTAGATGGTTAGTAATTCAACAACTCGGATGAAAAGCCACACCAAACTAAATTAAATAAATTAAATTAAATTAATGATTGGCTTACAATGACAAAGAGATCCCAACAATGTCAAATATAGTCGGATTATTATAGGGCATCCACATAAAATCGGGCAAATGAAGTCACTATCTAAAACTTTCGTAACAGATTAAAGAAGCATGAAGCTTAAATATACTTCATTTGACTTTGCATTTGCAATTCCCATGAAGGGCTGCTATTAATTATGTAATGACGCCCCCCAGAAACCACCAATCCATCAAATAATATAAACCTTTACTTATAGTAATAAGTAAGAATTTCACATTATGATAACGAATACTAATAAGCTGAGAAAAGATTTCAATCTGCATAACCCGCCAAAGATTTGATGATCAAATTTACCCACCCAGAAACAACTGGATAGCAATTATGAAATGATTAATGCCACAAAAAAGGGCAATCTTAGAACCTAAAATCAATACCTCATAAACCAACAAAATCAAATGAAACCCAAATCATTAAAATCACAAATCAATACAATACTCATGAAATATGACTAATAAATAGATCAGCTAAAGCTTCAAGACCCATCACCCAAAGACCTTCAAAAGATTCAACTGCGTGCCCGGAAAACAAAAGCTAATGATATCATCAAAGTTCATTCACTAGCAAGTATAACCCACAAAAGAGAAAAAACAAAGAGAAAGAAAATAATTTTAAAAAAATCAAGAGGGTTACTATTACCCTCAAAATGAGAAGAACCCATAGCTGTTGTTGAATAACCAAACCACTTTCACCACCACATTACCACCAAAGCCCAAACTTTTCTATACCTGAAATAGACAGATCAGGTAAAAGGTGAATGAAAATATGTGTTAAAAAACAAAGAAAGCATATGAGAGAGAAAGAGAGAGGAGAACACAAATACCAAGAAGAGTGGCGAGAAATTGTGCCACTATGAAGGGAATCCATGACTAAGCTGGGTCCTCAACGTGGGCTTTTCAAGACCCCGGAGCAGCGAAAGGAGAGATTCTAGGAGGAGAGAGAGAGAGAGAGAGATATGAGGACAGGAGACGGAGAGAGAGAGAGAGAGGTGGATAAAGGGAAAATACCAAAGAAAGAAATAAGGCCAAGCAAAGCAACAGAGGGGCAAAAGCGGCGGCATGTCATCTTTTTCACCCTCTTCCTCCCTCAAAGTTGAGGAGATTCATTCAATATTAATTTTTTTTTCTTTTTTTAATTTCATTTATATATATAATTATTTTTTTTATATTTACAATATATTTAGTGAACATAAAAATAAAAAATAAAAAATAAAATAAAAAAAGACAAATGTTAAGAACTGCCCGCATTATATATATAATTATTTTTTTATATTTACTTTAGAGATTATTTACCAATAAATCATACTTTACAAATTGTTATACCAAATAGTCCCACTTTTATTCTATTATACCAAATAGTCCTGCTGGTGGGTTGATTTGGTCCTTTTTGTTTTTTTTTTTTTCCATTTTTGTTTCACTGTGTGGACGAGAGTGCCCTTGGTTTAATGTGGTACTGTTTTGCTGGATCAGTTCCTTTTTTGGAAACGTTGCTCATTCCGGTTTGGCTAATTTTGGTGATACATTCAAATACGTTTCACCAATTGTGATGTACAGTTTTCGAATTTGAATGTGTGTCGTCCTTGCCGACTGCTGTGTGTGTATCAGTGTGTGTGTGTGTGTGGGTGTGTGTTGAAGCCATCAGTGTGTGTGTGTGCGTGTATCAGTGTGTGTGTTATGCGCTGGGTGTGTCTTAGAGAGAGAAGAGAGAGCTGGGTTTGGTGTGTGCTGTGTGTGTGTGACCACCACCGCCACCGTCCCCAGCGGCGCACCGCCACCACCTCCCCCCCACTCCACAACCAACTACCTAACCAGCCTCGGCCTCGGCTACGCCATCGCCATCGCCATCGCCCTCGGCTTCCTTGTCCTCCTCTCCACCCTCCTCCTCGTCTCCTACGTCTGCCTCCGCCATCGCCGCCGCCGCCAAAACCTTAACCCTAGCTCCACCACCACCACCACATCTTCTTCCGACAACGGCATCATCCTCTCCCGCATAATCTTCGTCGCTAAAGACGACAACGAAGACAACAATAACGCCGTCGTAAGGCTCGATCAAGCGGTCATCAATTCGTACCCTAGGTTTCCATTCTCGAAGGATCGAGGCGGTGGAATCAACGATTCGTTGTGTTCGATCTGCTTGTGTGAGTATAGAGATGCTGCGATGCTGAGGCTGCTGCTGGGTGTGTGTGTTAATGGTGTCTTCTGTGCATGGTGTCTTGTGTCTGCTAGAGAGAGGAGATATGTATGTGGCTGGGTGTCCATGTGAGAGAGAGAGAATGCTGAGAGAGATGAGTGAGTGTGTTGCAGAATGGGTTAACCCCCAAACACACCAACCCAGCCCAAGAAAAACCCCTTACAGCGGATTGGCATTATGTGACACCCTCACAATGTATCACATGCAACACACCGCACATCTATTCACTAAATTTGCACGTGAGACACACGCGCCACACCCAATTTACGCCCAAAATCCGCAACTGACCAATATAACGTTCAAATAAGGGTAATTACGTCCCTCACAATTACTCAGGACTAAATGGTTTAGTAGAATAAAAATGGGACCAATTGGTTCACAAGTTTAAATTTTGGGATTTATTGGTAAATCTCCCTATATTTAGTGAATATAAAACAAAATAAAAAATAAATAAAGACAAATGTTAAGAACATCTCATGAACATTGTTTAATGTTAAAAAATGTATAAATAATCTATTGAAAATATGTAAAAATATTATAAAGTGTATTGATTTTAATAAAAGTGTATTAAAATTAGTAAAAGGTATATTGTGTTCTCCATATATTTTGTCTTTTAGGATGTGTTTGGTTGGGAGACTTGAGAAGGAAATTGAAAATAGAAAAAGTAAAAGAAAAGGTAAGCAAAATATAAATAAAATATACTTAGTTTTCACTTAATTTCACACACTTTTTTTTCTTTTCATTTACAAATCTCTTCTTAAATCTCTCAACCAAACACAGGTTTGCTTATGCCTTAAGTGCACTAGTTAGTAAGATCCAAAAAAAATGTGGAATAATTACCAATAGGTCTTATTGATTAGACTTATTTACTCATAAATCCTTAATATTTTTTTGACAATTAAAAATTAAAAATAAATACCCATGATTTGAGCTTTTGTAATAAAATAAACTCTAAGTTTATAATTTTCTCAATTTAAACTCTAATATTTTAATTTATTTTCAATTTAAGTCATTCGTCTATTTTTGTTAAGTAAAATCGATGAAAAAAAGTATTTTAGTCATTAAGCTTAATCTAGGTATACATAAAATGTCTAAAATATTTTTTTATTGATTTTAATAATTAAAATACTCATTTTTTTCATTAATTATACTTAATGAAAATAGGCAAATTATTTTGATTTAAAAAAAATCAAAAGCTTAAGGTTTAAATTAAAAAAATAAAAAATTAATGTTTATTTTATTATAAGGTTCAAATCCTGAGAGTTTTTTTTTTTTTTTTTTCTAATTTCCCCCTTTTTTTATGTATTTGTATGCCTCTCATTTTGATAATGAAAATTTTTTGAAACTTTTTAGATGTGTTTTGTGTTTATAGAATGATCATTTAGTATTTGTAATAAATGATTTAGATACTTTTTGTTTATGAATTTTAATTTATTTGTATTAGATTCTATTGAAATTTGATGTGGGGACGTGAGAAATGTAAGTAATTAAATTGTATTTTTGAAAAAATAATAATTTACAGTCATTTTATCATTAAATTAAAATAAAAATTTTGAATAAATAAATTCGAACCACAACATCTGCTTATAATTGTCTCAAAATGTATTTAAAAGCTCCATTAAAGTTGGGGGTTGTGGATGAAAATTACATTTTAAGTAGTATATTTAAATATCATACTTTCAAAATAAATTTTAAGAAAAAAATTATTTTAAAATCACAACTTGAACTAATTATTTTAAGTGAAATTGTAAATTAAAGTTGCAATTTAAAACTTAGTTAGTCACACACTAGGGGTGTAAATTTGGCCCGGCCCGGCCCACTCAGGCTTGGGCCCAAGCCGGCTCATGTTGAGCCTCACGGTCTCCGGCCAAAATTTGATCATGTCCGTGCCAGCCCACGGACCAAAAATTAGGCCCAGACCCAAGGGTATTCGGGGCCGGCCCGGTGGGCTTACGTCGGGCTTGCCCATTTTTTTTGTTTTTTTAAAGTTTTTCTACCAAAATTTTATTATTTTTCACTAAAAAAGACACTAGGCCTCAGCGCGGGCCAGGCCTTGAGTGAGACTTAAGCGAGCTGATGGATTGGGCCACGAGTCGGGCCGGGCTTCAAAATGATAGCTTAGACCCAAGGCCAGGGGCTTGGGCTGGGCTTAGGCCTAAACGGTCCAGGCCCACCCCCGGCTGAGAGTGGACTTCGAACCACCCACAGGTCGCGGCCATTTTTACACTCCTATCACACACTAACTTGTCAAACTAGCTAATGCAATAATCGCCTTCCATACTCAGCTTATAAATTAATTTATTAATTTCAAATAAGACTACAAATTTATTTGATGTAAACTTATAACCAGAATCAAAATTTCAATGTGCATTTAAATTCTACTTGCCATCTCTATCCTTTAGAAACTATCACTTTCTCTCTCTACAAATATATGAGTATATGTACCTCTTTTTATTTCACTTTGTATATCTAAAATATAAATTAACTCATTATTACAAAAACTTATAGATAAAAAGAAAAATACATACAAGTTTTTATTTTTTTTATTTTTATCAACACATAGATTATACACAAGAGACTACGAATTAAGCTAGCTAAGTAGGAGTGTATATGTTGTTTAATTTATAGGAAATTGTTTCTTATTTTTATACCTTAAATCTATAGTGAAATTTGGGTTTCATTTGATTACTTATCTTAGTGAAGGAATTATTAGTGTGGGAATTGTTAGTGTGGGAATTGTTAGTGAGGGGACTAAGAAAATTATTTTTATTTGTGATATATTTTAGTGAATAGATTAATTATATGAAATACCATACATACCATTAGGTGTTTTTGATATATTTTAATATTAAAAATTATATTTTATAAATATGTTTTTTGTACTATATTATTTTAATATATATATATAATGACATAATACCCACACACAAAAATCACACAAATACACAACAGACAACATGGGTAAAATAGTCTTTTTCGAAGTTAATAGATTTGAAATCTAAACCTTGGAGGCCTTTGCTGATCCCCTCCTCCAAAGCCTATTAAGAGCATCCACATCAAAGTAGCTAAAATCATTTTTTAAGCTACATTAGTAATACTGTTCATCAAAAATAAACGTGTATTAATCTCGTTACTGTTCATCGCTAATTTTCGAGTGCTACAGTACCTCGCTACAACAAACGATGTACTGTTCATCACTACAACACGGAGATTAGTGTTACCAGATATCCGCCTGAAAGTCTGGTCGGTCAACCGATCAACGGCCAATATTTTTTTATTTTTTTTTTTTTTTGCATTTTTTAAGAATTGTTTGGCTTGTAACTCATCAATTTAATATTAAAAAAAAAAAGAAAGAATAACAAACCCAATAAGAAAATAATATTTTAATAAAATTAAGTTATAATAGAGAATTTGATGCAGTAGGTACTAAAGAGGTGACTAGCTAAAATAGTAAAATAGTTTTTTTAGCTATAATTTGACTAAAATTTTGAAGAAGCTGATGTGGATGCTCTAAGGGACTATGAATCCCCCATCCTATTTTGCAAACAAACACTATTATAGTAGGTCCCACATCTGTCATAATCCAATCTCTTCCTCTATTACCCAAAACAAATGGAGTGAAAATGTATACATATGTTTTTCTTTTTTTACATCTCTCTCCCCAATATATTTTGAAAAATTCTACTATACACACCCCTTGAAAGGGGTGTCCCTATAAACTCCTAATTATGTCATTTTCTTCTTTAGTTATGACAATATTTTAGTTAGGACTTATGAAATCTTTAGTTATGTCTCACGTAATATTTAGTTACGATTTTTTTTTCTTTTTCTTTTTAGTTATGATTCAGAAAGTTTAGAGTTATACCATTTTCTTTTTTAATTGTAAAATTTTCCCATATATTTTATTAATTTAAGAACAAAGCATTTGCTAATTTAGGGACACTAAAAATTTTCTAAACAAACTAGCCTCAATAAAATAGCAATGCCCTCACTACATCAGCCACTACCACCACTAAACACCAGAGACAATTTTTCGGTCATCAGTGATTTTTCTCGATAACTCTTTGACAAGTTTTTCTGGCAATTCGCTAATGACTTCTTCAGCGTAATAAAAATTGACATTTCTAGAGTCCTCAGTTTGACTTTGTTAGCCTTAAATTTGGAAATAGGTACCCGATATTTATACTAATTTTTTGTTTTTGTAATTATTAACTTTCAATTTGAAATTTCTGACGTGACTGGCTTCTCGCACCCCGGTAAGATATTGTCCGCTCTGGCGAGGTGGCGAAACGACGTCCATCGGCCTCACGACTTTACAAGGCCTCCTACAAGGTGGAGGGGGCCAGTATGCTTATAAGTTGGTTGCAAGTGTCCCTCCCAGACGATGTGGGATTGCCCCAACATAACCCCCCAGCAGACTGGGCCGCGAACAGTAGGAGAGTTTGCCGGACGACCTGCATGGGCCACCAAACTGACGTGATTGGCTTCTCGCACCCCTGTAAGATATTGTCCGCTCTGGCGAGGTAGCGAAACGACACCTGTCGGCCTCACGGCTTTAAAAGGCCTTTTACAAGGTGAAGGGGGCTAGTACGCTTATAAGTTGGTTGCAAGTGTCCCTCTCAGGCGATGTGGGATTGCCCCAACATAACCCCCCAGCAGACTGGGCCGCGAACAGCGAGAGAGTTTGCCGGACAACCTGCATGGGCCACCAAACTAACGTGACTGACTTCTCGCGCCCCGGTAAGATATTGTCCGCTCTGGCGAGGTGGCGAAACGACGCTCGTCGGCCTCACGACTTTAAAACGCCTCTTACAAGGTGGAGGGGGCAAGTACGCTTATAAGTTGGTTGCAAGTGTCCCTCCCAGGCGATGTGGGATTGCCCCAACAATTTCAATTTACTTACATAGTGAAATTTTACTATGTTAAATGAACGAGCACTATTCGATACTATACCAAGCATAATGCAAACTCAAATGAAATTTTTGTATTTCTCTGTGAAATTCCACACTTGATATGGAAAACACACAATGTAGTAAGGGTGATCGTCTTGATGGTAATACACTAGCTATGTCAGGTTAGTCTCCAATATCTTGGAGTTCTTTAGTTAAAGAAGAGATTAACAAGTGATCAAAATTGAAGTACAAAATAGATGCCAATAAGATTGAGAACTTAGTAGATAGCATGTGCAATGTCCCTGTTGAAATTTATAAAAAAGGTTTTCTCTGCTGGGAAAATGCATTGGTTAGATACTTCATTGATAAAAGATTCTCTTTCCATTATGTAAAAACTTGAGCAGAAAAACTTTAGGAAAATTTTCTTGAAGATGTTGTCTCTATTGATAATGGTTTCTTCATTTTTAAAATAAAAAGTGAAGAGGCTATGGACAAAATTTTGGAAGATGACCCCTATTATATTAGGGCTAGATTGATTGTTGTTAAAAAATGGCAACCTGGGCTAAAACAATCAAAATGTGAATGTTCGAGTGTGCTATTATAGGTGAAATTGTATAATGTTTCTTTGGAGCTTTGGATTAAAGAAGATTTGGGTTACATTGCTAGCATCATTGGAACTCCTCTTTATTTGGATGAGCCTATTTTTAACAGAAACAGACTTACGTTTGCGAGAATATGTATTCAAGTGCCAGTAAATAAAGAGATCCCCGAGTCCTTCAAAATAAATCTTACTTATGGTGACCCATATGAGATTAGAGTTGAAATTCCACGGAAGCCTCAAAGGTGTGATGTTTGTAAGACATTTGGTCATACCACTAATATGTGCCCCGTAAAGCCCAAAGACATTGAATCCTCCCTCTTTCAAACAAGAATGGAGAGTCAAAGAGACTAAAACACAAATTCTGACTAATTGGGAAGTGGTGAAGAAGAAAAATGGGAGAGATGGTGTGTAAGCTTCAACAACAAAGATAAACGAAGAGAGAGACACACGGTCTTCCGGCCTTCTATATCTCATGCCTTTGAAGTTCTTAAATCTTGTGAAATGAGAGAGTTTGGTACTGGTGAATCAAGTCAAGAATTGTTGTGCCAAATGAATATTCTAAATCATAGAGAGAGTCCATCTCTAATGGACCTCAGTAATGAGGAGACTTCTAAGGAGGAAAATAGAAGAAAATTCAAAGAGAAACTTCATAATTTGAAAAGTGCGATAGGGAAATTTTGAATCCTTATTGCTATGATAGTTGTTTTATGCCTTTTGTAGGCTTAGTTTTGTTTCCTTTGGTGAGAGTAGTTTGGTTCTGTTTATTTTTGTGCTTCCTACAAAGATATGTGTTGAACTTCATTGTAGATCCTTCTTTTTTTGGTTATAAAATTACTTACTTATCCCAAAAAAAAAAAATGTATATATATAGTGACATTTCACGAACACAACACTAAAAAATCACATTATGTAATGAAATTTTACTATAACGATGAAGTCACACTGATTTATCGCACTGTTTTGACAGAGACAAAAATGAGATATATAGAGATGAATAAGAGATATAAAGAAAAATATATCCAGATTTGAATCGATAAATGATAGATCGACAACATGCAAACATTTTTATCTAGATCTGTTTTATTACACTATTTTATTGCATTGTTTGAATTGATGAACGTTGGATCGGCAATGTGCAAATGTTTTTATCCACATGTGTTTTATTACACTATTTGGACTTAAACGACGATAAAGATAGGAATTAGCGCGACATGAACAACGGTGTTGGAGACGCGAATAATGGTTTGGTAAATGGTGAATGATGGTCCGGATCTAGATTGGCGATATGCAAACAACGATGGATGGTAGTTAAGGCAAGGGCAATTGTGGTGTCGTAAGGTCGAGCAACAAGAGAATAGATAAAGAGATGATAGAAAAATAAAGAGTCATGAAAACAATGACATGTTAAAGGGTTTCTTTAGGATTCTATGGCTATTTTTTACTACTTATGTCAAAAAATTGCCTTATTCTTCTAAAATTTGAAAAGAAAAATACTAAAAAACACAATTGAAAACAATTTTGTTCATAATGAGATGACAAGGTATTTGTCAATTTTTAATCTGTTACAAACTCATCTATGTAAGGCTCAATATTCTTACAACATCATTGTAAGACTTAAACTGTAGGTATCTAGCATTTTCTCAATTTAAAAATTTTAGGAATCTCAATTAGCTAGTAAACATTTTAGTTGAGAAGAGCTCAATTAAAATTGTAGAGGGATATATCCCTAATTTTTCCTAATTTATTTAATTACAAAGATGTCACTACCACATTACTCTATTGTAGAATTAATTTTTTATTTTCATTTTTTTGAAAAAATCTGAATTTTTTGAGAAAAAATATAGGGGTATTTTTTTTTCAGGTCCTTAGTATTATGATTTTTTAGCATAAAGGACACCAAATATTTTCATAATGTCTAAGGTTCATCAACAATATTTTCATAATGTTTAAGGTCCCTCAACCTTGATCCAAAGAAATTTCAGTCCAGAGAAATTTCAGTCCAGAGAAATTTGATCCAGAGAAATTTCAGTCCAGAGAAATTTCAGTGCAGAGAAAATTGGTCAGAGAAATTCTAGCCCAGAGAAATTTCTCTGGACCAAATTTCTCTGGATGAGTTTCTCTACTTTTCTTCTCATTCACATCCAAATCATTCTGATTCATTAGGTAAGCAACATTGTTCAACTGAATTCAACTGGAAAAATTCCACATTGTAATATGTAAGCAACATTAGAATGGGATAACAATGGCAACTTACCAGAACTAGAGAAATTCTGAAAAAATCTGAGTATTTCTCTGGTTTGTTATTCAAATATTAATTGAGAATTTCTTTGGTTTATTAAAAATAACAATTGAGAATTTCTCTGGTTTATTAAAAATAACAATTGAGAATTTCTCTGGTTTGTAATATCTGGAAAAATTTCTGCAACTTACCCAAATCTGTTCTTCGCTTTTTTCCAGTTGAATTTTTCAATCGAAAGTGTTTCTCTGATGTTTGCAGATTCGTCCACCAAATTTCTCTGGACTTCGAAATTCCTCTAGATAATCTAAGCACAATGGGAGTTGTTTGCTCGGCTGGAAAAATTCAAAATTTCTCTAGCAGCATGGTTAGAAAAGAAAGTAAACTTAATCAATATTAAAGTCGCATCATAAGTTAGAACTGAAATTCCTTTGCTTTGAACTGAAATTTCTCTGGATTGGTCCAGAGAAATGCTCTGATTTTAGCTGAGCTTTGACATGATCTGGAATAATTTTTATTCACTCAATGGAGTGAATAATCCCAATCATAAACAAAATTTCTCTGACCTATATATATATATATATATTTATCTGATTTAGCTGATTTCTCTGATTTCTATAATTTGTATAGGTCCAGAGAAATTTATATAAATTATAGAGTGAACTGTTGGTCCAGTTGGTCCAGAGAAATTTTGTTATAATGGATTGTTATCAACATATTTATCTTATATATGGATTAGAAAAGAAGATATATATATATACATAATGGATTACATATTTATCAACACATATTTATAATGGATTGGTCCATTATATATATTTATCAACAGTATAAGCTATATATATAATGGATTGTTACAATGGATTGTTGATATATGTATATATATATAAATTTCTCTGGGTTAGAAAAGAAGGTAAAAGTTATCAACAGTTCACTCCATTGAGTGAATAAACAACAATAGCAACCTATATATATATATATAAATTAAAATCTAGCCCCAAGCTCCAATGCAAAACCACACCAAGAGGACTTCGGGTTCGAACCCATCTTCTCCAAGCTCTCCTTGTGAAATTTCTCTGGGTTTCTTCGTAATTTCTCTGGCATGTTTATTTTGTTCAATGCTCCATTTCCTCAAAATTTCTCTGTAATTTCTCAAAATTTCTTCGTAATTTCTCCATTTCCTCAAAAAACCTGCAATTTTCTCTGCACTACACAAAAAATGCAATTTTCTCTGCACTTTTCTCTGCACTACAAACCTGCAATTTTATAGTAACAAACCTGCAATTTTCTCTGCACTACCCCACAAACCCCGAAAAAGAAACCAAAAGTCTCTATGAACAAAAAACATGCAATTTTCTCTGCACTACACAAAAAATGCAATTTTCTTTGCACTTTTCTCTGCACTACAAACCTGCAAATTTATAGTAACAAACCTGCAATTTTCTCTGCACTACCCCACAAACCCCGAAAAAGAAACCAAAAGTCTCTGTGAACAAAAAACCTGCAATTTTCTCTGCACTACACAAAAAATGCAATTTTTTCTGCACTTTTCTCTGCACTACAAACCTGCAATTTTATAGTAACAAACTTGCAATTTTCTCTGCACTACCCCACAAATCCCAAAAAAGAAACCAAAAGTCTCTGTGAACAAAAACCTGCAATTTTCTCTGCACTACACAAAAAATGCAATTTTCTCTGCACTACAAACCTGCAATTTTCTCTGCAATTTTATGTTTTCATTCTATAGTAACAAACCTGCAATTTTCTCTGCACTACACAAAAAATGCAAAGTGAACAAAAAACAGAGCACAAAAACGCAGAAAAACAGAGCACCAAAAAGCAACTCATAAGCATGTTGACAGAGAATGAAAAAGCAACTCCAAAAATCAAAATCAACTCCATCGAAAATTCATCAATAACAGATAATGAAAAATTAACTTCAAAAATCAAAAACAACTACACTGAGTTCGTCTCTCTCACATTGATCAAAACAAAAAACAAAAACCTAATTCAACACCTACACAATCAAATCAAATCAAAAATTGAAAACTTATCTAATTCAACTCCACTTGAAATCAAATCAAACACAATGAACCAGATTTCAACTCCTACACGATCGATCAACACTTACAAACAACAAACATGATTTCAACTTGTACAAGATTTCAACACCTACAAACAACGAACAGGTTTTCAACACCTACAAAAACCCTAGAAAATCTCCACAAAAATCTGAATCTGCCGCAGATTCCGGGGGGGGTGACTGCTGGGGCATGGGGTCTGTTGGGTTGTTCCAGGTTATGACGTTGCCAGTGGTTGAGTCGCTGGTGCTGGTTTTACTCCGGGACAATGAAGTCGGGTGAGGAACAAGAGTTGATCTGGACAGATCTGAGAATGGAGAAGTTTAGAGAGAGAGAGAGATAGAGAGAGACGAGGGTTGGGGATTTGGAGCCAGCGGTGATCAAGCTCAGGACAACGTGGATGGAGAGGAGATGGGGTGAGGGACCTTAGACTACAAAAGAACAGATTGTGGACCTAATCCATTACTAAAAGTTGGATAGGGACCTTAGACTGATTTTCCCAAAAATATATAAATTTTTTTTTTACTAAAGATCAAAAAAACCACAAAAAAAAAAGGCAGACTTTTTTTAGAATTTTTTTTAAAAAAAATTATTTTATTTTACTTTTCTACTCTGTTTAGTTAAATAGTATCAAAAAGTTCAATTTTTTTTTTTTTTAATTTTTTACTAAAGATGAAAATAAAGCACCAAATTACAATTTTTCATTTATATATAAGTATCCACAAAAGAGTGAACTACCAATAGGTCCTAATAGATGGACTTAATTCCCATCAAGTCCTATTGAAAATAAGTCTTGGCAAAATTGTCACTAAAAATAATTTTTTTGTGACAATTTTTTATATATGTCGCTAAAAATTGACAATTAGTGACTTTTTTTTTGTCGTGATTTTTATAAATTGTCGCTAAAAGTTACAATTAATGACATTTTTTTATGACAAATTTTTCTCATAGGACCTATTAGACAATAAGTCTACTTATTAAGACTGACACGTAAGTACCCCATAATAATAAGGGATTGTGCACACTCACATACGTGTACTTGAAATTTTCATGGGAGTTGAAATTTATCGCTCTGATTAGGTAGTTACCCAAAAAAAAAAAAAAAAACGTGCTTCAATTCTTAGTTACAAAAAAATAAAGGCGAATTACATTAAGAGTCCTTATAATTTGAGACTCGCATTACTTTGATCCCTAACTTTTCAATTGATTTTAAATTTTAAATCTTGTTCTAAAAAAGAACAATTAGAGATACCATTGATAAAAATAAATGTCAAAAAAATATTTTTAAATTTTTAAAAATTATTTCTACCCACCAAAGATAATATAAAACTGATAAATCTTTTACACATTTATTTATTTATTTATTTTTACCAAATTAATTTATATTATGTGTTTGGATGATGATCATGTAATGGTCGATTGTTTTTTTGATGGTTTTCGATGGTTATCATGTAATAAATAGTTGTATTTGTTGTTAACAGATATTTTTTGGTGATTATCATGTAATAGATGGTTATTAGACTTTTACTGTATAATCGATATATTGAAAATATGAAATATTTTTAGTTTTGGATTTTTGAATTTAATGGATTGGTTTAATAATGATATCAAAGTTGTCGCTATATTTGACTTTTGAAAAAATAAAAACTAATTTAATAAAAATAAAAATAACATTCCATTACATGATCATCATCCAAACATATATTAAAAATTAATTTGGTAAAAATAAATAAATAAATATGTAAAAGATTTATCAATTTGATATAATTTTATCTTTAGTGGGCATTGATAATTTTTAAAAATTAAAAAATAATTTTTTGATATTTATTTTTGTCAAACTATTTTATATTTTATAAAATTGACCACTTTATCTTTGAAATTGAGCAATGAATTTTGAATTGTCCTTATTTGTAACAAGATTCAAAATTAAAAGTCAAATATATCATAATTGAAAAATTATGAACCAAAGTGACACAAGTCCTAAACTATAGAGACCGTTAGTATAATTCGCCCAAAAAAATAATTCAGAAATAAAAATTATGTGACACAAAATGTCAACACTAATTTAACCCTTTATATATAAAATAGAGGGGTTGATGTTATGGTACCATCTCCAAGATGGTGTATACCATATATGAATCATGACATTGCGGATTTAATTATCAAAAATGTCATAACTCAATTTCATTGGAGTTATAACTGGGTAAAAATAATTTGAGTTATAATTAAATATCACATAAAATATAATTTATTATAATATATAAGAATTTTAGAAATCAAATGTTTTGATCCTTAAAAATAAAAATTTTGTTACAAAAGGTATTTAGGGACCAATTGCCATCGTTATGAGGATAGTCGTTAAAAAATCGTCCCAAAAAGTCAAAAATAAGGCTTTTAGCAACAAAATTTTGAAAATGTCACTAATAAATAGATTTTTAGGAATAAAATAATTTGGTCTCAAAATGATTTATTTTTTAAGACAAAAAATTTAGTCCCAAAAGAATAATAATTCATCAATAATGTATAATTTTTGTTACTAAAAATATAATGACAATTTTCGAAACAAAATTATTTAGTCCTTAAAAAATAATTTTATCCCTAAATTTTAATTTCTAAAATCTTAATTTTTTATAGTAATTAAAAAACTCTTAAATTATAACCAAAATAATATCATAACCAACTAATATCACAATATATTATAACCCAAGACCACACTGATGGTGCACATGATGCACACCCCACAAAATTTTCCATATAATCATAGTAGTTGATTAGAGAATAATTATATTGTTTTGTTGGGACTCCTTTTGCCACCTAGATTCCTAATGCGGGTATCATTCCCAAAAATAAATAAATAAATATTTGTAAACAAAAATTTTGCACAAAAAATTGATATTACATCATTTAAAAAAATTTAAATCACTTTAATAATTTTAAATTACTTTAATAATTCTTTTAAATTAAAATTAACGAACATACATCAGTCACCTAATTATATATAATTTTTTTATTATTATTTATAAATGTCATTTTTCACACAATCGAAGAGTCTATATTGCCTTGATTAGTTGGTTGCTTTATTAACCTAATATGGAATATATTAGGCTCATATGATATCACCTAACAATTATGTTACATCCCATCAATATAACATCTCTATTTTGACTCCTAATAAGATCAAATCGAGAAAAAATAGAAAGAGATAGAGAGAGGAGAGATAAAAAGTGTGGGCATACCCCCCATATGATACATTTTATGTCATTGATGATAGATTGAAAATGCTCAATTAATACCCCAAATATTTTTCATCCACTCAATTAACGTGCTAAGTGAAGCTTGTCACTTTATTTGGGGGTTTCGGTGAAGATGAGAGTAATCTTTCAATCTTGTTTCCGAATTTTTAGGTGGGAAATTGAACTCTAAAAGCACATTGTCAGAAATAAAACTGCTTTTCTTGAAATTTTTGTTTTTATTAACTATTTCATTTGCTAGAACTCGTGGTCGCTATGACCACCTGCACTATGATCATGGGTCTGAATTTTGCTAACAATAGGTGTACGAGCACGAAATATTTTTCTCGTATAATCCTGTTGATTAAGTTTGTGTTCCTCCGTACGTCGTCGCTTTATTCCCTGAAAACACAAACGTGAGCTAGCCGGCGGGTGTGTGCCGAATACCCCTCCGATGCCTAAGTCAGCAAAAATAGACAAATAGGCAAAAGCTCTGTGTATTCGAGAATCAAAGTTGTGTTACCTGTCCATAGGTGATGTTGTGAGCTTTTATAGGTTCCGCGTGGCACAATCCTAGTAGGACTCTTACTCCTCCATGTAGAGTTCTCCTAGGAATCATACTCCTGAAAGATAATGCTTATCCTTCAACACCCCCCTCACTGCTTAAACCAAGTGAGATGGTTCTACCTCGGTAGTATGACAAAAACGACCGAGCTAACATGGCCATGCTAAACTGGCAAATATGACCGAGCTCTAACTAGCTCGGTTCTTCCCTTCATAGCTTGTACCTTGGTTTCACCTGTTGAGACCGAGCTAGCCATAACAAGCTTGGGCTGAGCTAATCTAGAGCAAGGTCCTGAGGAAAGCTCAAAACATCTCGGCTTAGGATGGTATAACTGAGCTAATTGTTACCACTCTGACCGTGGTGACCGAGCTAACTTCAAGGCTCTTCTTGGACCGAGCTAACTACAAGCCCTTTTTACTCAGCCCTTTCTACTACGGCCCACAGAACGGCCCATTACCCAGCTCGGCCCAATTTACTTATAAATTACCCTCTCAATTGCCCCTTAATTCCATCTGCGTAGCATGATTAGGATTACCCGTTACCAGCCGAGCTAAAACCTCTTGCCTTTCAACCGAGCTAAAATGCTGCCGGGCTGCCGATTGGTACAGTTACAAAACGTCTCTTCAGTCGTACTGTAACTGAATCGCTTCCCATTCCATGGCCACGTGACCAACTGTCATTGGCCCAACATAGCTGTCACGCCGTCTTCGTACTTCGCGTATTTTGAACAGTCCCGCCCAAACTTGAGCTCTTTACCAAAAAAAAAAATCCTACTTTTCAAACCAATAAGCCACTATTCATCTTCTTCTCTCTCTCTACCTTCTGAGCCTCCGTTGTTCTTCAACTTGCAACTGCAAAGCTCGTGTTTTTCTTCTGGTGCCATTTTCATCTCCAGTTCCTTCCTCTTGGACTGGTATGTTGCTCATATCTGTTTCCTTTTCATTGATTTTGTACTTGTTTTGTAATACATAGCATGCTTATTCATATGTTTTTCAAAATACATACCATTTTTGCTTCCATTTTTCTAGGAAAAACCCATGTAATAGAACTATTATATTCACGAACAATTTGGAAAACGACATCTTTGATTCAAAATCACACTCCAACCGAACTAGGATATTGTTTGTATTTAGGTGCAAGCCTAGTCTGACCAGATAACCCTTCTGCAACCGGGATGAAAACTTCACACCGTACTTGTAGTTTCAATAGGTCTAAGCACCTTCTGCCTCACTTTAGCCGAGCTAGCGAACTGTATTAGGTTTGCGCAATGCTGCACTAGAAAGCCTCAACCACCGACCGGGCTATAACTTGGGGCTAAACCAGCTCCCTGACTTAGTCAAAACCAAACTAAGAATGTTGTACCATAAGCTACAACCGGGCTACGAACTTCTCATTACTTAACCGGGCTAAAGTCCTTTGCTCAAATCGGGCTAAGAATGAATAGCATACCACGTAGCCGAGCTAAGACAACATTTATTTTTCCTTTTTTGCTTTTTAGCACGGTCCATCGATCTATGCTTAACACTTTCTCCTTTGCACTTTGCAGACTCTGACTAGGTTGCCCAAGCACTCCTTCTCAGCACTGAGATAATCAACACATTCTCAGCACCGAGCTAACACTTCAGGCTATTTTACACATAATTTAAGTCCATATGGGTAAATATAGGTTTTTAGTGAACTTTCCGAGGGCCATAGCCGAATTCCGAAATGATTACCAAATCCCAGATGACGTCCATCTCTCCTTAGCTGAACTAGACACTATTCCCTGGGGAAAAACGGGCTTCGTCCTTTTTAACGTTATTTCCATCGTGGAAGCCGGTCTCCGTTTCCCCGTTCAACCTCTGCTTTGCGAATTCCTTAGACAAACTAATCTTTGCCCTACCCAGCTTTCCACCAATTCTTACCGAATAATAAATGGCATCGCCGAGCTAAATCGCCGGCTTGGCCTCAACCTCGGTTTAGCCGAGCTATTTCACCAGTACTCTTTAGGCCAAAACGAGGATGGATGGGTTTATTATTTAAGAATAAGACGCCGCCGTGAAAAGATAATAAAAAATACCCCAGATAAAGATGTAAACGACGATGATTTCTTCTGGGTTTCTGGTAACTTCGAAGACCAAGAAGCCCAGATCTCGGGCGACCGAATAAACTGGAACAAGGGCGTAGCCGGTATACTTACCTCGGCTCACTTTTTGCATTCCTTACTTTATTTGTATGTCTTGAACCGCACTAATCGTTGTAATTTTCTTTCATGCAGATTTAGATTTTCTAAAGTCACAGTACAGTTACCCAAATCTTGACACCCTCCGCGCCGCACTAAGATATCCCAATCGAAGCTGGGTCGAGCTACTCAACTTCGAGCCGACCTATAGATACAGCAGCAAGAGGAAGACCAGGGTGACAGACTTCCTCTTGGAGCCCTCTCCTGAACCAGATCCAACCTTGCCTGAAATCAACCTGATCCCACTAACTGCTGAACAAGAAATGGCAAAGAAGAAAGCGGTAAGGGCCCTCATCACCGAGACAAACCATCCTGAGGTACCACAAGTCGGCCAATCGCAAGAGGCCGTGGTAGCCCTGCCAACCGCACATCCTTCTTCATCTTAGCCAAGCAAGCGCGCCCGGACTTCCACGACTGAGCCGTGCCTCGTTGATGAAGAAGACACCGCGCTTCCGCAAACCACACCGCCAAGTGCACAACCGGAGCGCTCTGGCCGAGCTAGCTCCTTCAAGTGGGTGCCTAAGGTTACCTACAAGAACCGCGCTATCACTGACTCCGACTCAGTGGTCACGGAAAAAGACCATTTGTTGGCCTTTAATTTGGCCAAGAGCGTCTGCCTTCCAGTCGATATGGATCACCATGATCATCTTACCGAGTTGAAGGCCATTCGCTTGCCTTCAAAATCAATGGTATTGGTAAGTTCTCTTTTCCTTCTCCAAATTTCAACATCTTTTCGCTCGGTTCAGCTCAAAATTGCTTTTCTGTTCGCAGGCCCTGCAAAAGAACCACGTTGCTCACAAGCGCGTGTTGGAGCTTCGGAAAACCACAAGGCAGGCCGTGGCAGAGGCTAATGCTAAATCGGCCGAGCTAGAAGAGGCCAAAAAGAAAATGGCCGAGCTACATACCGAGGTGGCCCGCCTGACCGGTCTTGTCAACTCGGCTGAAGCTGATAAGCAAAAGGCTACGGCCGTGCTGAAAGACAAATATCTGCGCGAGCTGGCCAAGCTCGAGAAAAAAAAGAATGATGAAATCACCCGGTTGGAGAAGAGCGTGGAAGATGCTGAAAACCGGGGCTACAAGGAGGGGAAGGACACCTACATCCAGCAATGTGAGGCTGCCAAAGATATATTCTTCAAATGTAGGTGGAAGGCGGCAGTAACGTAGCTCGGTCTTAGCCCAGAGACCGAGGTCTTCCTCAACCCTCCTCCACATTTTATACCGAGCTACATGGCAGAGTATGCCCACGCCATTCAACAAAAATTTCTTCAAGATGATGATGAAGAAGAGGCCCCAGAGCCCGATAATGCCCCGGTCATTGCCAATGATCCTGTCGTTCAGTCAACTTGAGTGGAGCCACCGGTGGAAGACTTGGTTGAAAGTGTGTCCGAGCTACCTGCTGAAACTGGGCTTCAAGTTGAACTGGATGTGGATCTTGATGACCGTTTTGCTTGATCTTGTACTTCTTTTTTACTTTTGCAAAGAATATGTAACCAGGCTAAGGCCCCATCTTTTGTACCTTTGGCTTGCATTTTGAATGAAATCTCTTTTTGTTTCAATTGTTAGTTCAGTTAATTGTCATGCCATGCTTGCATTTACTTTCCAATTGTAATCTGAATGCAGTATAACATTTTCTGGCCGAGATACCTATCTCGGTTCTAACCTTCAGACCTTATCTGGTCATACTAGCCAACCTCTTCAGCCTGGGTTGTTACCTTGGCTGAAGATTACCAAAAGTTTGTTTATTCCAGCCAACCGCTCTTCAGCCTTAATCCTTATCTCGGCTGAAGAGTGCAAAGTGTTGGTTTTTCCAGCCAACCATTCTTTAGCGTAGATCTTTATCTTGGCTGAAGAGTACTAAATGTTGGTTTTTCCAGCCAACCACTCTTTAGCCTAGATCCTTACCTCGGCTGAAGAGTACTAAGTGTTGGTTTTTCCAGCCAACCTCTTCAGCCCAGATCCTGATCTTAGCTGAAGAGAGCTCAAAGTTGGTTATTCTGGCCAACTCTGATTTAATTGCCCCTAGTACTCTAAAACTATTTTTACAGAAGAAAACAATTTTATGCTGAAAAAAGAAACTACTTGTTTTATTAAAGAATAAAAACTACAAGTAAGTTTAAAGAAAAGCTAAAAATAAAATAGTTTGAGATTGGCAGTGTTCCATGGCTTGGGAATGGCTTTGCTGTCTTCGTCTTCCAAGTGGTATGCCCCTTTTCCTGCTAATCCAACCACTTTGTAAGGTCCTTCCCAATTGGGCCCTAGCTTACCATCTCCGGGTACTAGGGTGTTTCCCATCACTTTGCGTAGCACCCATTCTCCAATCTTGAATTGCTTTGGATGTACTATCTTGTTATATTTTCTGGATAACTCCTGCTGGTATGAGGTAATATGAACCAGTGCTCTTTCTCTTTTTTCTTCTACAATGTCGAGCTCCAATGCTATGGCTTCTCCATTTAAGTCTGGATCAAAATTTTCACTTCTAATTGTGGGGAGGCCGACTTCCAGTGGGATTACCGCTTCCATGCCATAGGCCAAGGAAAAAGGTGTTTCTCCAGTAAACCGCCGAGGTGTGGTGTGATAAGCCCATAAAACATGAGGGAGCTCCTTCACCCACTTCCCTTTTGCTTTCTCCAGTCTTTTCTTCAATCCATCTAAGACCACTTTGTTTGATGCTTTTGCCTGGCCATTTGCTTGGGGGTATGCTGGTATAGAGTTGTAGAATTCTATCTTGTACTCTTTACAAAAGCCTCTAAAAATTTTGCAATCGAACTGAGTGCCATTGTCAGATATTAAAGCCTTGGGTATGCCAAACCGAGTGATGATATTCTGTCAGACGAACTTCTTCACATCTTTCTCTTTTATTGATGCAAGTGCTTCTGCCTCCACCCACTTTGTGAAGTAGTCTGTTGCTGCAAGAAAGAATTTTCTGTTGCCGGGTGTTGTTGAAAGTGGTCCTACTATGTCCAAGCCCTACATTGCGAAGGGCCATGGGCTAGTTAATGGTAGAAGCTCTCTAGCAGGTTGATGTATTTGGTGTGCGAACTTCTGACATTTCTTGCACTTCTTGACATACTTCTCTGAATCTGCTTGCATGTAAGGCCATCAATATCCCTGCGAAATTGCTCTGTAGGCCAATGATCTTCCCCCTTGGTGGCTTCTGCATATGCCTTCGTGAATCTCGAACAAGAATGCTTCGACCTTGCTGGGATAAACACATTTTAGGTAAGATCCTGTGAAGGATTTCTTGCACAAGGCCATTGATGGGGAGAGCCAAAATCGTTGTGATTTTGCTCTTATCTTGTTGGCTTCTTTCTTCTCTACGGGTAAGACGCCGTCTTTTAAGAACATTATAATGGGATCCATCCATGAGGGGCCTAATTCGGCACAACATACCTTAGCTACTTTAGGTTCTTGAATGCTTGGTCTTGGTAGATAGTCGATCAGTAACGGATGAGGGATGGATGTATCTGCCATCGAAGCAAAGCCTGCTAGTTCGTCTACTCTACTGTTTTCTTCCCTGCCAATCTGCTCTATCTGCACCACTTCGAACTTCATAATCTCCTTTCTGACTAACTCTTGGTACTTAGCCATCCTTTCATCCTTTGCCTTGTAGTCGCCTAAAATTTGGTTTACCACCAGCTGTGAGTCATTGTAAACCATTAGCTCGGTGGCCTTCATGTAGAGTGCTGATTTTAGGCCTGCCAGAAGCGCTTCATACTCCGCTTCATTGTTTGATGTTGGGAAGCCAAGGTTGACTGCTTGTTCTACTATTAGGCCATCTGGTGAGATAAGGACTATGCCAAGTCCTGCGCCGTGCCTGTTGGACGCTCCATCCACGAAGAGCTTCCACATCTCTCCAACGAACAGCTTCCAGCAAGTGGAGGGATCGGATGATGCCTTGGGGTCAAGAGTCTTGCTGGTATTTTCTTCCAAGTCCATATTTACTGTTTGCCCCTCAGTATCTGACTGTACCAAGCTTTTGTTTGTTGATGAGTCTTGGCTTGATGCAGCATGGTTTGCCTCTTCCTCCTTGTCTTCACTCCGGTCTGTTTTGGGATGTGGCTGGGCATCCTGATTCAGAGGTTGCGCACTTCTTACGCCGCTTTCCATCCCCATTTCGGTTGCATCAGTCAAGTCAATTGGGCAGATGTGATGGCTTCCTGGTGTGAACTCTGCCACAAAGTCTGCCAAAGCTTGGGCTTTTATTGCGGTTCTGGGTTAAAACTTGATGTCAAATTGTCCCAACTCCACTGCCCACTTCAAGATTCGCCCAGAAAAGTTCGCCCTCTCAAACAAAGCTTTTAATGGAAAAGCTGTGAGGACGATTATGGTGTGGGCGTGGAAGTAATGCGACAATTTCCTAGAGGCCATCATCAGGGCTAAAGCCAGTTTTTCCAATGGTAAGTACTTGGTTTCTGCGCCCAGCAAGGTTTTGCTGACGTAAAAGATGGGCAGGTGTTGGATTCCTTTCGCTCTGACCAACACTGCGCTGACTGCGTGCTGTGAAACTACCAGGTACAAAAAGAGCTCTTCTCCAAGTACTGGGGTTACTAGCAAAGGTGGAGAAGACATGTACTCTTTCAAGCTTTCCAGGGCGCGGTCGCATTCTTCATCCCACTCAAACTTGGCCTTTAGCGCTTGAAAAAATGGTCGACATTTGTCTGACGACCGACTTATGAACCGGTTGAGCGTAGCTACCATACCAGTGAGATGCTGCACTTCTTTTACTGAGTTGGGCCTCTCTAGATCTTGAATTGCTTTGATCTGAGAGGGGTCTGCCTCTATACCTCGGTTGGTCACCAGGAAACCTAGGAATTTGCCAGATCCTACGCCGAACGCACACTTGGATACATTAAGGCGTAACTTGTTCTTCTTCAGGATCTGAAACATCTCACCTAGGTCCCTAAGATGGTCATTTTTATCCTTGCTTTTGACCACTATATCATCTATGTATGCCTCCATTGTTCTGCCTAACAATGGTTCAAACACCTTGGTGACCATCCGCTGGAATGTTGCTCCTACATTTTTTAGGCCAAAGGGCATGACCTTGTAGCAATACAGTCCTCTTGGCGTGGTAAAAGATGTGACCTCCTGGTCAGGCTCATACATAGCAATCTGATGGTAACCTCTATACGCATCAAGGAAACTAAGTCGATTATGGCCTGCCGTCAAGTCTACCAGTTGGTCTATCCTGGGTAAGGGAAAGCTATCCTTTGGGCATGCCTTGTTGACTGTTTTGTAGTCCACGCAGACACGCCATTTTCCATTTTTCTTTGGCACCACCACAGAATTGGATATCCACTTTGGATAGTGCACTTCTCTGATGGCTCCTGCCTTTAGAAGGTTTCCCACTTCTTCCGCCACTATCTCGGCGTGGTGGAGTGCTGATCTGCAAGTCCGCTGTATAATTGGTCTAGTAGTTGGGTGGATATTTAATTGGTAACAGATGAAGTTTGGGTCAATGCCAGGCATGTCATACGGCGTCTAGGCGAACACTTCGATGTCAGAGGTTAAGAACTTCATAACCTCTATTCTCTTAGTGCTGGACAATGACGAGCCGAGCAAAAAGAACTTTTCTGGGTCTTCTGGGTCTTTTTCATCTATCCTTACCTGTACCAAGTCTTCCACCGCCTTCTATTCAGCTGCTTTGCCAACATCTGCGAACAACTCATTGCTTTCAGGTTCTTCCACCATCTGTACATATCCCTTGGCAGCGCGGCTGCCATTTACTGTGACGAAGCATTGTTTGGACATAATTTGGTCTCCAAAGACCTCTTCAATTACTCCGGCTTCGTTGGGGAACCGCAATACTTGATGGTAGGTTGACGCTACCGATCGCATGGCATGTAGCCATGTCCTTTCCAAGATTATGTTGTAAGTGGAAGGGACTTTCAATACTCAGAATTCCACTTGTTTCATCATGCTTCCTGCTCTGACTGGGAGGATTATCTTGCCCACTGGCCACTCTGGCATTGAGTTGAATCCGATTAGGGGAGATGTTACAGGCGCCAAGTCTTTGTCCTCCAGTTTCAATTGTTTGAAGGTTTCATAATACATTATCTCACACGAGCTCCCTTGGTTGATCAAAATCCGTTTGATGTCGTAATCCTTGATGCAGAGTGTGACGACCAGTGCATCATTGTGAGGGCAATATATCCTTGCCAAGTCTCTGTCCGAAAAAGATATGACATTCGTAGCTTTCGTTCTCTCCTTTTTGATGGCAGGTTGTGCACTTAATACCTACCTTAAGTGCTCAGCCTTCTTGATCATTCCCCTGAGCTTACATACTCGCTCAGGTTCGAATACCCCATGTATTATGTTAATCACGCCTTGAGGTGGGGCGTCGATCGACATACCGTTTGGGTGATCATGGTTCTGGGGGGCTGGCTGTGTCCCTCCTTCTATGTATTGGTTCAGGTGCCCAGCTGCCACTAACTCCTCCAAGTGCTGTCTCAACGGCGTGCAATTTTTTGTGCGGTGCCCCTTTTCATTATGGAAGGTACACCGGGATCCTTCGTCATAGTCTTTTTGCGCTTCTCTCAACTTAGCTGGCCATTGGACGAAAGGTTCATCGCGTATCTCACTGAGAATTCGGTAGATTGGTTTTTTGAACACCGTGGTAATGGCAATGCGAACTCTTAGCCACCTTTTGTCTGGATCCTCTTTGTTGGCCCGTCTGCCTCGCCCATTCCTACTTGGTCGTTCTACCGTGTTGACTTTTGCCAAAGTCTTTTTGTCTGGTGTTACTGTCGTGCCAAATTTCGCCTTAGCACGGGCGCCATCCTCTTCCACACGAATATGTTGGTGCACTCTCTCCATTAAGGCCTTCATCGTGAGGGGAGGCGTCATAGTAATTGAATCCCTCAATTTGTTGCCAACTGGCAAGCCCCGTTTGTATTGTGCAATGGCGAGGTTTGTAGAACAATCTCCTATCTGGTTGAAAGTTTCCCAATAACGACTATTGTAGGATCTCAACGTCTCCTTGTCGTCCATGTCAATGGAGAGTAGCTGATCGATCTCCACTGGTGTTTTGGTATTCGTTCTGAACCTAGTCACGAACGCCTCTGCCAATTGCGCCCAGGAGGCGATGCTACCTTCCGGTAGCCTTTCGAACTAGGTTAAACCTAGGTCGCCAAGGCTGGATGGGAAAAGGATGCACATTAAAGCCTCTTTCCGCCGGTATACTGCCATAACCTGGCAAAAGTGGCTTAGGTGCATGTAGGGGTCCGTCTTCCCCTCATAAGTGGTGAATTTGGGCTGGTGAAAGCCCGAAGGTAGTGGTGCGTTCTCAATTGCCGGAATGAACGGCGAGGTCTGCAGCCTTGTTAATGCTTTCTCTGTTGGTTCGTAAGCAAGGCGTAGTATTGGCATTCCTACCTCGACGCTCTCATGCGTCCGAGGAGCCAACCGCTGCAGGGTTGAAACTCTGCGCGGGTCGTGCGCTTTGGTCTCTTCCTTCCATCGTGCCCTTTTTTCTAACACAGTTCGTAAATCGGATGATCTAGGAAACTCCGTCTGCTTGGATGACGTTTGGTGCGTGCATGAGGGCCGATAGATGCTTCCCTCAGTATATGACCTCTTAGTTCTCGTTCTCTCAGACCTGGAGTAACGAGTCCTGGAAGTTCTTGACTGAGTGTCGCCTGTTCTCAGGCTCTTGCTCTCTGCTTGCGATGGTGTGGTACGTCTACCACGATCTTCCGAGTGGTAAGGGGGCGTGTTGCTTTTGCGCCCCTCTCTTGTCGCCACCCATTTTCCTTTGATCTGGCGCTTCATAGACTCCATGTCAGCCGCCATCTTCCTTATTAACTCGTCTTGTTCCTTTACGCGATCCTCCAGAACTTGAGGATCGATCATCTGCTTCTGTCTTTCAGGACTTTGAGAGTGACGGGGGCTGTTAGTCCGCCTCCTCCTTGCATCCCTCTAGGGGTTCTGTCACTGGGGCTCTAAATCTGCCATGGGAGGGATAGAAGGCAATCCTTCGCGCCTCCCACCCCCCTCTGGGGTTTGTTTGTCGATGGCGGACTGCGGCAAATCTTCATTGTGTGCCATTACTTCCAAGTAGAGAGGAAAAACTTGATCAAGAGGTTTTGTTCTTTCTGGTTTTCCCACAGACGGCGTCAATTGTACGAGCACGAAATATTCTTCTTGTATAATCCTGTTGATCAAGTCTGCGCTCCTCCGTACGTCGTCGCTTTACTCCCTGAAAACACAAACGTGAGCTAGCTGGCAGGTGTGTGCCGGATACCTCTCCGATGCCTAAGTCAGGAAAAATAGACAAATAGGCAAAAGCTCTGTGTATTTGAGAATCAAAGTTGTGTTACCTCTCCATAGGTGATGTTATGAGCTTTTATAGGTTCCGCGTGGCACAACCCTAGTAGGACTCTTACTCCTCCATGTAGAGTCCTCCTAGGAATCATACTCCTGAAAGATAATACTTATCCTTCAACACCCCCCTCACTACTTAAACCAAATGAGATGGTTCTACCTCGGTAGTATGACAAAACGACCGAGCTAACATGGCCATGCTAAACTGGCAAATATGACCGAGCTCTAACTAGCTCGGTTCTTCCCTTCATAGCTTGTACCTCGGTTTCACCTGTTGAGACCGAGCTAGCCATAACAAGCTTGGGCCGAGCTAATCTAGAGCAAGGTCCTGAGGAAAGCTCAAAACATCTCGGCTTAGAATGGTATAACCGAGCTAATTGTTACCACTCTGACCGTGGTGACCGAACTAACTTCAAGGCTCTTCTTGGACCGAGCTAACTACAAGCCCCTTTTACTCAGTCCTTTCTACTACGGCCCACAGAACGGTCCATTACCCAGCTCGGCGCAATTTACTTATAAATTACCCTCTCAATAGGTTAACAATAAAACTGCATATATCATGATTCAAAGTCAAAATTATCATTTAAAAGTGAAATGAATTTTCACTATTCATACAATCTTCACAATCAATTTTTTCATAAGGACATCTTCAAAATCTGATTTCATATGAAATCTTTGCTTCAAGATCTAATTTTAGTATAAAATTGCATTTTAAAGTTGTGAATTTAAAATCAGAACTTCAAAATGCAATTTCTTTATGCTATGTTAGCGACATATGAACATGTCAACAATCATTACTAAAGGGACTTATCAACGTAAAATCGCAAGTTAAAGATTCACTTCCGTCTTGAAATTAAAACTTGAACTTGCAATTTCATAAAATTGATTAGTTAATAGTTTCCAGATGAATTATTTTCATAAATGCTATTTTTTTTTAAAGGATATTTATCAATAAATCTCATCTCACAAATAAATATTTCAATTAGCTTCAAATTTTTTCTATTTATCTGTTATGTTCTATTAGTGGAGAGTTTCTTTCCGTGTAGTTCTATTTTTTATTTTGGTAGTGTTTTGGTGGACACTTATACCCTCTTATTAATGTGACAGGTCTGATGTGATATTTCAATGTGACAAGCATAAATGTGACACTTTAACAATGCGACACTCCAAAAAAATTAAAAATTTCTTAGTGTACTTTTCCTAAATGTGACAACGTAGCCAGTATGATGTGACACTCCAAAACTTTTACTTCAAAAAAAAAAATAAAATCTCCTTACTGCACTTTTTCAAATGTGACAACGTAGTGGGTATGATGTGACACTTTAAAAAAAAAACTCATTAATGTACTTTTCTAAAACATAACAACGTGGCAGGTATGATGTGATACTCTAAAAAAAAATTAAAAACTCCTTAGTGTATTTTTTTCAAACGTGACATGTAACACTCCAACGTGAGGGATATGATGTGACACTTTAAAAAAATTAAAAAAAATTTAGTATACTTTTTTCAAATGTGATATTCTAACGTAACGGGTATGATGTGATATTAAAAAACTTTTTAATATATTTTTTTCTAAATATGACACTTTAATATAACGGATAAATGAATCATTATACATCTAAAAAGATTAAATAAATTATAAAAAAATATAAGACTATATGAATTATAAATCTAAAATATATGATTTATTGAATATTCTCCCTTGAAAAACCCCTCAAATTTCTAAAGGGAAGGGTCCCCCGCATCAAGCACCAAATTATGAGTTTGCGTTCTTTTTGGCTTCCATGGGAAACACGCCGGCCATGTGAAATGGTGTAATTGCTTCCCATCACGCCAAGGTGCTACTTTAATAAGCACTTGATTACCATTTTTAAAAATATTAAATTAAATAGAGAAAAATTAAATGATAGGAACACAAATGTTTTGTGACTGAAGTATCCCTAATCCTTCATGAAGGATTGGACAGTCCAATCTAGTCTAGTAGATCTGTCTTTGGTCCTGTTTTGGTAATTTAAATTATTCATATTTTAAAATTTATCGAGTATATTATTCTTACAAAAAATTAAGTCGATCGGACAGAAATCACATATTCGGATCAATTTTGAATAAATCGTTTTTTTTCTCACCGTCTATTTTTCATATAGAACTGATTCGAACACTTCGTTGCCGTTATCCGATCGATTTGATTTTTTATAGGGATGATATACTCGACAAAGCTTAAAATGTAAACGATTTGAATCATCAAAATGGCACCCTAGAGTGGGCTCAGTAGGCCTAACAACACCTCTTCAATTTGATTTGAGACCGGAGAGAAACCAATTTCTTTTTATAAATTAATGAAAATGTTATCAAAAACGAAATTGAAGATAAAAATAATTTGCAAACACTTGGTATTGTGGAGTTGAGAAGACCAAAATACCCTCTCGTCCTCTTTCTTTTCCTTGTTTGCAACTCCGACAACCAATATCGCTACTGGCCAAGCCTCCACCTCTCTCCTTCCATCGTAGCCCCTATTTTTCATCCATTTACCTCACTTTCATAGCCACTTACCCACCTTCGACAACTCTGTTACCCCTACGCTCTTGAACCACCGTGACCCACCGCCCATCACAACCACCATGACCTAGCACCATGGCATAACTTAGGAACGAATAAGTGGAACTTTGACATTTTTTTAAAAAAAAATTTATAGTATAATGTAATTTTTTTTAGGTTATTATTATTATTATTATTATTATTATTATAAATTGACACCATTAAAATTGTTAAAAAATAAAATAACATAATACTTAACATATTTTTATATCATGTTTTGTTTATCATTTAATGTGGCATAATTAGTAAACGATTGAATATGAATGAGACTTGTATAGACTCGTATTGAATATGATTGTGGATGTGACCGTCCCTCCGCTTGGGGGAGGCCCTTCAAAACCCTCATTAGACCTAGGATTCGGTGAACAATACTTATTAAGGTTTATATGCCCAACAATTTGTGGTGACTAACCTTATAAATGTCATAATTTACATATGGTATACACTTTTATAACATTACCCTATTATTATAATGATATGATAATATATTATGTGAAAAACTATTTTTATAAGTTTTGTAAAACTAAAAATATGGTGTAATTGCATCGAAGATAACTAAATGATACTACCAAACAAGTTTTCTGACTATGCCATAACAGGGATGGATTTAGGATTATCATTATGAGGGTTCAAAAGTATATTTTGGGATGCAAATTCTTATAATTTTAAAATTTCTAATATAATATATGATATTTTTCAAAATTTTAAGCTTGTGATCGTCCCTCCTCCCGTGACCCCGCCATTTCTTCCCTTAGATCCATACTTGTGCCACAGCCTACCACCCATCACAACCTATATCCATTGTCGCTACCATCAACTACCCCACCGCAGCCTCAAACAAAACTATAAAACGTATAGAAAATAAGAGATAGAGCTAGATGAAGATGGATAAGAGAAAGAAAGAGTTGATGGACGAACATGGTCAGGTTAGATCTAAGAGCTCTGATTAGATCTAGATCTAGACCTAGATGAAGATGGATAAAAGAAAGAAAGAGTTGATGGACGAACATGGTCGGGTTAGATCTAAGAGCTCTGATTAGATCTAGATCTAGGAGTTTCGACGAACGGTGGTCGAGTTGTGTTTTGATCATAGATTTTGATAGGAATTTAAACAGAGAGAGAAAAAATATGAGTGAAATGTGTGTTAAACTTAATCCAGCATTGTCAATCTATGCCATTCAAACTTGGTTAGTATAATATAAGGGCCTCTCAGCTCATTACCAATTAGTTTTAAGTTGGATGTTTTAATAATGTAAATGCAATATAAATTAATCGCAGAGAACTAGCTTTAATTTTTCTTTTGAGAGCAAAAAGTTCTCTCTCTCTCTTTTTTCTTGCTCGATAAAAGCTCTAAATATTTACTTTTTACCCCTTTTTTTTTTTATGTGTGTGTGTGTTTTTTTTTTTATAAATGTTCTTATAATTAAAAGTAAGGAAAGTACTTTTGTCAATTTTACTTTGCTTAACCTATACTCTTTATTTTTGGCCATGGCCAACTTGTGATCAAGTGGAGTGGTGAAGAAAGACAAAAGGAAAAATATTTGCCAATGCCCAAATTGTGAATATTAAAGTTCGGCGTTAATTAATAAGTTTAAAATAGTTGCACAATTTTACAAAAATTCATACCCTAAAGAATGTTTAATTATTATAAATTAATTTCAAAAGTAATAAATTTGTATAGTATTGATATTTGATCCCAAGAGGAAAAAGAGATCTTCCGAAAGGGGTTTTTTATGATAAGATAATCAAACTTAATTAAATGATTAATTAGCATAAAATTTTCTTCGGAAGTTAACTAAAAAGTTAGTTCATTGATTAAATAAGTCTACAAAAAAAAAAAATGCTAAAAAATTATTGTTTGATTTATTTTTGAAAATTATGTTTGAGTTTTTTTATTTTTCATATTTTTTTGTTTATAGTGAATTTTTTTTTACATATTTTGATCATTTTTTTAAATACTTTTTTGATGTATCTAGTCTAGATGTACCTAAAAATAAAATACTTGTTAAAAATCTGAAGAAAAAGAAGAAAATTTACTCTATGCTTTTCGTGTTTTTGTCTTTAGTGATTATATATATATATACACATTAGTCAATTTGTCTTCAATTTTTAAAAACACATAATCTAGATACATTTAAAAAGTATAATATTTATAAAAAAAATTAGAAAAAAAATCAATAAAAATATTATATTTTTGTCTTCAATGAAGTTTTTCAAATATTTGATTAAAATATAAAACAAACTCACTAAAAAAAACTCAACAAAAAAAAAAAAAAAAAACCTCAAAAACAGTTGTTAAAAACTAAACCAACTAATCACTATTTAGAGCATACGCAAATTTGGCTAATTTAAATATAATTTAAACTTTTCAAACAGAAATAAGATTATCGTTAAATTATTATTATTATTTTTTAGTTGTAAAATGAAATTTTTTAGATAATAAATTAACTTTTAACCATGATGAGAATGACGGTGCTAATTATGGTGGTGTTTGGGAAGTCAGTTCCCAAATTTTTTTCTCATTTTTTTCACTAAAAGACAAAAGTTTTGCAAAATTAAAAAAATACATCCAAACAAAATATCACATCCAACCCTATAATCATTTCACTTTTTCTCTCACAAACATCAATCCAACCACATAAAAACCCAACTATCTTTCCAAACACCAAAAATTTTTCATCTCATAAAAACCTACATCTAATAAAATCTATATAAAAACTCACTTCCCAAACACCATCAATGTAGTGTAAAATGAAGAAAGCAAGACAACAAGAATCTATTAAAAAAGGAATCTCAAAGCTTTGGAAGCTTGTTTGGGAAGGATGGGTGATTGAGGTTGGCTGTTTTAGTGATTTTTTTTTATTTAATTTAATTTTTTATTTCATATTTTAGGTTCTACTCAATTACTTGGAAAGGACATAAATATTGACAAAAAGTCCATAAAGGACCAGAAAAATCAAAAGAAAATTGGCTTCTTTTGTTTGAAAATTTTACTTATAAATTACATTTTGAAAAATGATAATCCGTTTAATTTTAAGAATTTTTTTATAAATCAATTAGTTCGATTGATTTAAGAAAAATAGATTTAATATGTTATTGAAAAATTAGATTTACTATTATACCATTATTTGTATTTTTTTTTAGTTCTAGAAAGATAAGGTACACAATCTATGAGAATTAAATTTGGGATAAATTTTTGTATAAGAATCTTTTTTATTTGGAAAATATTTTAAAATGAGTAAAAAAATGATTAAAATATGGGATTTTTCAAACATTCCAAGCAGATGTGAAATTCTTTAAATATTTCAAAAGGAGTATAAAAACTCTTTTTATAATTTCAAAGGGAGTATAAATTTGGACAAATGTATAATTTCAAACTGTAACACTCTAATATAGCATTCAAACGTAACACTCCAAAAAAAATTCTTAGCGTATTTTTTCCAAACATAACGCTCTAATATAATACTCTAAAAAAAAAATCCTTAGTATAACACTCTAACGTAACACACAAAAAAATTCTTTAGTACATTTTTTTTCCAAATGTAACACTCCAAAAAAATTTCTTAGTGTAACACTTTAATGTAACATAAAAAAACTATTTAGTATATTTTTACCAAATATAACACTCCAATATAACTCTCCAAAAAAACTCTTTTGTGTAACACTTTAATATAACACACAAAAAAACTTTTAGTATACTTTTATTAAATGTAATACTCTAAAAAAATTCATTAGTATACTTTTATCAAACGTAACACTTCAATGTAACACTCCAAAAAAATGATGTGGGATTCTTCAAACCAGTACAAAAATTCCTTAGTAAGTTTTGGACAAATGTATAATTTCAAACTGTGAGTGTTATGTTTAGAAAAAGTATACTAAGAAGTTTTTAGTGTTTTTGTGTGTTACATTGAAATGTTACGTTTGAGATTACATTGATTGGAGTATTATGTTTAGAAAAAGTACACTATGGAGTTTTTTTTTTTTTAATAATGTTACGTTGTTATGTTTGAAAAATATACACCAAGAAGTTTTTTCGTGTGTTACATTGAAGTGTTACGTTTTTTTTTCGTAATGTGAGATTTGTTTCCGAATGAGGGAAAATTTAAAACTTCTTTTCTCAAATGTGTAACTTTACATTTGGAGAAATCCACTTTTATTCTGGAAAAATTAAACCTAAATATGTAAGTGACTACCATTTTTTGTAATTTTCACTTTAATGAGACCTTTGAGTTTATAAGGAAAAAAAAATAAGGACTAAATAGTTCATCAGATCACATTTTAGAATTTATTGATATTTTACCTTTTTTGTTTTTGTCTTCAATAAACTATCTTTAAATTTTATTTTTTTAACTTATTTATACCAGACAAATTTAAAAAGTTAAAAAAAAAATTTGACATAATTTTTTTAAAAAGACTACCAACGATAAAAATGTTTACGAAAAAAAGGTAACTGTTTTATAGTTGGTCCATTTTATAGTTAAAGGAAAATTTTATGGAAACTTACGTGCAAGTCTTAGGTCAAGTTTGGGAATTTGTAAAAAAATTAAAAAGTAAAAAAGTTACTCAAAAAGTTAAAAAGTTAACATTATTCATCAAAAGTCAACAATTACGGCTGCACAACTCTCAATTTGAATTTTTCCCTACAAATCAATTTTTACAATTTTTTATTACACATTTTTCCATAAAAAGTCAAAAAGTTAACCCAAACATCCATATTTTCAACCTCAATTTTTTAGTCCAAAAAGATAAAAAGTACACTTATTTAGGACACCCCAAATAACCCCTAATAAGTAAATTTATTATTTAATAGATATTATGATAATTAATGATATTTTTCATAATTGTTAATTTTCGGTGACAGATTAAAAATTGTCATAAAAAATATCACTAATTATAAATTTTAGCGACAATTTTAAAAAATCGTCACAAAAAAAGTCACTAATTTTTAATTTTTAGAGACAATTTAAAAAATTCATCACAAAAAAATTACTAATTGTAAGTTTTAAAGACAATTCACAAAAAATCATGACAAAAAAAAGTTACTAATTATCAATTTTTAGCGATATATGCAAAAAATTGTCACAAAAAATTACTATTAACGATGATTTTTACTACGACTTATTTTCAATAGGATTTGATGGAAATTAAATTTAACTATTATAACCTATTGATAGTTTACCCAAAATTATACTTTAAAATGATGTGCACCTTAAAATGAAAGTTATACTTTTGTGGTGAGTCAAAGATATACTTTAAAAAATTCTTAGTATATTTTTTTTTTCTCAAATATAACATTCCAATATAACATTCTAAAAACGTAACTCGAATGTAACACATTAAAAAATTCCTTAGTGTACTTTTCTCAAACATCACAACATAACATTTCAAAAAAAAAAAAAAAAACTCTTTAATGTATTTTCCTTAAATGTAACACTTCAATCAATATAACACACAAAAACTCCTTTAGTGTACTTTTTTTCCAAACGTAACACTCTAATGTAACACCAGAAAATCATATTAATAGAAATGTAGATTTCATGTTCAACAACTAACACTTCAGCCACCAATGCCCCCAAAAAGAATCTTCCACACCTTACCTTTTCATTTTTAGTCCAAAAATAAATTAGAAAATTAAAAAAATGAATCACAAATGTATATTCACTTAAACTCAAATGACATCAAATCAAATAAATATAACTTTTCAAACAAAAAAGACTAGTTGGTTCATAAGAAAGCTCTTCAGATTAAATGGATTAACATTTCCTCATAAATTTTTGTAAAAATAAATAAATATTTAAATTTTTATATCAAAATTTAAATTGATATTATTAAAGTTCATAACAAATTTAATCACATTGAGTTTATTTATATATTATATAAGTAAAAGGGGGATTTTTAACCCATAAGGCTTCTAATAGCTCTAAATTCTCAATCTAAATTTCATAATTTTTTTTATTTTTAAAAATTAAAAAAACTTCTATTGGTTAGCTCTTATTCAACCAAAAAAATAAAAATTAATATATCTTCACTTATGACTTTCAAATAGAAAGTAACCCATAAGGCTTCTAAGAGCTCCAAATTCTCAATCTAAATTTCATAATTTTTTTATTTTTAAAAATTAAAAAATTTTCTATTGGCTAGCTTTTATTCAACCAGAAAAATAAAAATTAATATCTCATGATTTATGACTTTCAAATAGAAAGTATATCAAATCTAAAAAAAAATGGAAAGTGTACTAATTCATTTCAAAATTCAAGTTTGAGAGTCACTACATATGAAAAGTAATATATCAATTTAAATTTAAAATTGGCAAAATATAAATATAAAATTATAATAATCTATTCCATGATTTATACGTTTTAAATACAAATTTAAAATTATATAATTTTTGTATTAAGGAGCAATAAGAGTGACGTTAAGATTATTTATATATTTATATATTTTATAAAAGAATGCTTTTAAGAAGAGATATTATGAGAGTTTCAAAATTTCATACAAAATCTATATATTATTATAATTGCAAAACATTATCATCTTATTAAAGCTGAAAGTTGTAATTTTTTTATTTTCTTTAATTTTTGTTAATATGTGTCACAGTATGACAGGTCTATAAATTAATTTTATATTCTTAGAAAAATTTTTGAATTTAGATTCTTCCTTAAATTATGTTAGCAGAATAAAATCAATATTCATTCTTTAATTTATGCATCTTTTATTAAATTATAAAATAAAATTTTAAATTTAAATTTTTTTAAAATTATGTACTACAATTAGAATGAGATTAATAACCACATGTGTCATAATGATATGCCATAATATTATTTGTCTAAATATAATATGTTATTAAATACACGTATTCAAATTATTAATCACTATTAAAAGTTTATATTTTCATTTTTTGTCATTTTTGGTTTAAAATTTTATAATTTTTTTTTATATCCTTCTAAACTATAAGGACTTAAATAATAAATTTTTTTAATATAATTTTTTTTTTAACAAAAGACAAAAACATTAAGAAAATGAATGATTTTTTTAACAATTGCCAAACATAATGGATTCTATTTTTATTTATTTTTATCTCAATTGTCAATTAAACAAATTTAAATAAAAAATAATTTTTTTGGCTTAAATAGTTAAGAAGTGACTTTTGCTAAAATCAAATAGAAATAAATATTTTTTTCTATTAAAAGTGATAGTTGGTGAAACTTATTTTTTTTAGGGTCAGTTACACTTACCTCCCTTGAAGTTTTTGACAAATACAGAAACCTCCCTTATGGTTTTAATAATTACAGAAACCTCTTCTATTTTACCTAACAATGTCAAGATTCCCCCAAACTGTCAATTTTGCACAAACGGCATTACTTTCCTGTACAAAATGACCATATTACCCTTTTATTTAAGCACAAAAGACAAAAATACCCTTTGATTGTTAACCATCTCTCCACCATATTCAACTTTTTTTTTTTTTTTTTTTAATTTGTCTTTTGTTTTTGTTCTCTCTCGTCAGATCAAAACGAGAGAAAAGCTCCTCCTCACCGGTGCTATTGAGGCATCTTCTTTCTCTGTCCCTTTCCTTTATTTTTTGTTTTCTGTCCGCCACATCTGCCTTTCCTCCTTCTCCTTCTCCTTCTCCTTCTCCTTCCTTCATTCCCTCTTCTCCGCCATTTGCCGCCTACTTTTCCTCTCTCCCTCCTTTTCTTCTTCTTCTTCTTGTTCTTTCAAAACCCTAATCCTAGATCTATGGTTTTGAGAGTAGTGGTGGGCAGCGATAGAAACAATGTTGGGTCACAATCTTGGTTTGGGACAATTGGTTACAATATGGGTTGCGATCAGAAAAAAAAAAAAGAAAAAAAAGAAAAAATAGGAGTAGGAGAAAGAAGAGGAAAGAAAGGGCACGATCTTCTCGTTCCTCAACTACCCACTAACAATCAAGTTCAGGCCGCTATTGAATCTTTGTTTGAGGTTTCAGTCAAGTCTTTGGAAGATTTGGATAGTGATATAGATTTGTGATATTTTTTAGTTGGAATTTTGGTTTATTTATTTATTTTTTTATGTGATTTGGGTTTAAATTAGAAAGGAGGAGAGTGGGCAACAGATGAGAGAAGGAAAAACTAAAACATGGGGAGCAGATGAGTTTTGATTGGAGAGAATGAAAGAGAGAGGAAAAGAAATGGTCATCCATGGGAAAAGATAGGAAATAAAAGAAAGAGCAAGATGGTAGGAGAACAAGGTGAATTTTTTTTTCCTTCCCTTTTTGTTTCTATCTCCATCTTCTGGCTCAACTTCCACTACTCACTGTCCCAATGTCTCACTTTTCCTTCCATCTCTTTTTTTGCCCTCAAACCCTCCATACACACCACTGACTTCCTCCATCTCTCCCTCTGCCCACAAATCTTTTGTTCCAACCTCCATCTCCACTTTCTCTGTTCTTAACCTCTAACAAGCAACATCGAAATCAAGACCAACACCACTATATCTACACCATAGTGATCAAGAACTCCATGAGGATTGAGATAGCGGTGGCGAGTTTAATAGATCTAGTGGGTTTAAGGCGTTGAGAGTGAGTTGTTTAACAGATTTGTGTGGTGGGTTTGGTCAAGTGCATCTTACATTTATGTAATATATATATACATATATATGTTTGATTGAAAAAAAAAAAAAAAATAGAGAATTGAATCAATATATATATATATTGAGAGGGTAATTTATATCTAGATTGGGCCGAGCTAAGGAGGAGACTTCCTTAGAATTTGGGCCGCGTAATAGACTGAAGTAAGGATAGATTTACTTCGGTCCAAGAACAAAACGAATATGGGCCGCGGTAGAAAAGACTAGCAAGTGGGCCGCGGTCCAAGTGTTAGTTCGGTCCAAGTGTGGAAGGGACTTTTTCAAGTGTTACCTCGGTCCAAACGTGATTATAAGTTACCAATTGGAGTAGAGATAGTTATCTCGGCCATGGCGCTCGGAGCCGAGGTAATGGCTTCTCTTGGTGGGCTTCGCTCTGGATAGCGCGGTAGAAGCTTACTCTAGTTACTCCGGTCCAAGAGAGCCTTGAAGTTACTCCGGTCCGCGAGAGGTGTGAAATTACTCCGGTCTGGAAAGATAGCCTTGGAGTTAGATTGGTTTGGAGACCGTAATAGCTAGATCGGTCTACCAAGGTTCTAATTCTACTTCGGTTGGGAAAGCATTGTTGGTAGTTCGGTTGAGATTGGATAGACCGGTTGTGCGTTGACATCGGTTTGTCCGGGTTAGTCCGGTTTGGCCACGCCATAGTTCGGCTCGATTCTCTTATGGGTAGCTCGGTCGTAGCATGGGAAAGCCGAGGTAAGAGATAAGAAGGTAAGGGTCGAACTATGGGTTACTTCGGTCCTGAAGTAGTCCGGCCATAAGAAGATCCATCTCACTTGGTTTAAGCAGTGAGGAGGGTGTTGGAGGATAAGCATTATCTTCCAGGAGTATGAATCCTAGGAGGACTCTACGCAAGGAGGAGTAATCCTAGAAGGACTCTACGCAAGGAGGAGTAATCCTAGAAGGACTCTACAATAGGGGGAATAAGAGTCCTACCAGGATTGTGCCACGCGAAACCTATATAAGCTCACCAATATCACCTTTGGAGAGGTAACACAACTTTTGCTCCCTGATTACATTGAGCTTTTGCCTTCCTGTCTTGCTTTCTGACTTAGGCATCGGAGAGGTTTCCGGCACACACCCGCCGGCCAGCTCACGTTTGTGTTTTCAGGTGACCAAGCGACGTCGTACGGAGGAGCACAGACTTGATCAACAGGATTATACGAGAAGGTGTATTTCTTTCCCGTACAATTGGCGCCGTCTGTGGGAAAACTGACAAGAACAACCTCTTGATCAAGCTTTCTCTCGAAGATCAATGGCGAACAACGAAGATCTTCCTCACTCCACCATTGACGGACTAACCCCAGAAGGGGGTGCAAGGCGTGAAGGCCTACCCTCGGTCACTCCCATAGCGAGTCTGGAACCACAAGGACAAAATTCCAGAAGGGATGCGAGGGGACGAAGGCGGAATAACAGCCCTCATCCCTCTCGCTCGCAAAGCCCAGAAAGACAAAGGCGTAGGATTGATCCTCAAACTCTAGAGGATCGCGTCAGGGAACAAGATGAATTAATTCGCAAGATGGCGGCAGACATGGAGTCACTCAAACGCCAGGTGAAAGGAAGAGAAGTGGCGACAGGAGAGGGGCGCAACAACAAGACACCCCCTCGCCACTCGGAAGGGCGTAGTAGGAATTCTACACCCTCCCATGCAGAGAACAGAAGCCTCAGGACAGGCGATACACTATCCGGATCTTCCAGAACTCGTCGCTCCAGGTCTGAGAGGACGAGATCCGAAAGGTCGAACACGGAAGGAAGCACATATTGGCCCTCGCATACGCACCAAACAAGGTCCAGACAGACGAAGTTGCCCAGATCGTCCGACCTACGAACCGTGTTCAAAGAGAAGGCACGATGGAAGGAGGACGCCAGGGCGCGCGATCCACACAGAGTTTCTGCATTACAGCGGTTGGCTCCTCGGACGCATGGAAGCGTCGAGGTTGGAATGCCATTACCGCGCCCTGCCTACGAACCGACGGACAAGGCATTAGCGAGGCTGCAGACCTCACCGTTCGTTCCGGCGATTGAAAACGCACCCCTACCATCAGGCTTCCTTCAGCCCAAATTCACTACATATGGGGGAAGACGGACCCTTACTCACACTTGAGCCACTTTCGCCAGGTCATGGCTGTATACCGGCGAAACGAGGCTCTGATGTGCATCCTCTTCCCATCTAGCCTTGGCGACCTAGGCTTGACTTGGTTCGAAAAACTCCCAGAAGGCAGCATAGCCTCCTGGGCGCAATTGGCGGAGGCTTTCGTAACAAGGTTCAGAACAAACACTAAAACCCCGGTGGAGATCGACCAGTTACTCTCCATCGACATGGGTGACAAGGAGACCCTAAGATCCTACAATAGTCGCTACTGGGAGACCTTCAACCAGATTGGGGACTGTCCCACCAATCTCGCCATCGCACAGTACAATAGAGGTCTTCCAGTCGGAAACAGGTTGAGGGACTCAATTACCATGACGCCACCCCTCACGATGGAAGCCTTGATGGAAAGAGTACACCAACATATTCGCGTGGAGGAAGATAGCGCCCGCGCTAAAACAAAATCTGGCACAACCGCAATACCAGATAAAATGACCACGGCGAAGGTCAACACGGTAGAACGTCCAAGTAGAAACGGGCAAGGCAGGCGGGACAACGGAGAGGACCAAGGCAAAAGAAGGTTGAGAGTCCACACTGCCATGACCACGGTGTTCAAAAAACCAATCTACCGAATTCTCAGCGAGATACGCGATGAACCTTTCGTCCGATGGCCTGCTAAGCTGGGAGAAGCGCAAAAAGACTACGACGAGAAATCGCGGTGCACCTTCCATGATGAACAGGGGCACCGCACTGAAAATTGCACGCCATTAAAGCAGCATTTGGAAGAGTTAGTGGCAGCTGGGCACTTGGACCAATACATAAAAGAAGGAACACTTTGATATCCGGAGATGGCAAGTTAAGGCCCAATTGGGAAGGACCATACAAAATGGTAGGATTAGCGGGAAAAGGGGCATACCCCTTGGAAGATGGAGATAGCAAGCCCCAGACCATGGAACACTGCCAGTCTCGAGTTATTTTTTCTCTAGGGTACTTGTAATTTTCATTCTCCTCAATAAAACAAGTCGTTCCCTCTTCAGCATAGAGTATTTTCTTCTGTAACGGTTGTTTTAATGAGCTAGGGGCATTAAAAGCAGCGTTGGCTGGAAAAACCAACACTTACCACTTTTTTGCACCCTTTAGGCCGAGGTAAGGACCTAGGCTAAAGGTGGTTGGCAGGTTTGACCAACAAAAAACTTTTTTGCACCCTTTAGCCGAGGTAAGGACTTAGGCTAAAGGTGGTTGGCAGGTTTGACCAACAAAACTCTTTTGCACCCTTTAGGCCGAGGTAAGGACTTAGGCTAAAGGTGGTTGGCAGGTTTGACCAACAAAAAAAACTTTTTTGCACCCTTTAGCCGAGGTAAGGACCTAGGCTAAAGGTGGTTGGCAGGTCTGACCAACAAAAAACTTTTTTGCACCCTTTAACCGAGGTAAGGACCTAGGCTAAAGGTGGTTGGCAGGTTTGACCAACAAAAAACTTTTTTGCACCCTTTAGCCGAGGTAAGGACCTAGGCTAAAGGTGGTTGGCAGGTTTTACAAACAAAAAACTTTTTTGCACCCTTTAGCCGAGATAAGGATTAAAAAGTGGTTGGCTGGAAAAACCAACACTTGGTACTCTTCAGCCGAGATAAGGATCAAGGCTGAAGAGTGGTTGGCAAGTATGACAAGATAGATTGCAAGGTTAAGACCGAGATGAGTATATCGGCCAGAGAATGTCATACTTCATTCAAAACATAGCGGAAAATAAATGCAAGCATGGAGCAAGCCGAACAAGCAGTTGAGAGAACTGTAGATTTCATTCCAAAAGTGCATTACAAAAGGAGGGGTCGTAGCCAGGTTACAAACTCCTTTGGTAAACAGAAGAAAAATCATGCAAAGAGGTCATTTAAATCGGCGTCCAAATCAACCCTGGCTTCACCTAAAGATAGCTCAGTCGTGGTAAGCACACTTTGGTTGAGCTCGATCGTAGGCACCGCATCAGACACAGCAGGCAAAGGTGGGATGGAGACCATAGGAGTTGGAGAGTTGGACTGGCGACCGAGCTGGGCGTTATTATCAGGCTCTTGGGTTACATCCTCTTCCTCAGTATTGAAGATATTTTTGCTGAATGACATTTGCATACTCCACCAAGGAGCTCGGTATAAAATATGGAAGAGGGTTTAGGAAGACCTCGGTCTCTTGGCTATGACCGAGTTGCGCCACAGCTGCTTCCCACCCACACTTGACGAAGAGGTCTTTGGCGGCCTCACATTGCAGGGTATAGCTCGCGCAGTATCTCGGTTGAGCGTGCAAAGGTGTGCCTGGCCAACCTAGTCAATTTGCAAAGTAAAAAGGAAAAGTATTAAGCACGGATTGTTGGATCGTGCTAAAAGAAACAAAGGTGAAATAAATGGAGTCCTCGCTCGGCTAAGTGAAACGAAGGATTCGTAGCCCGGTTGAAGCTTATTGTGCAGCATTCTTAGTTCGGTTTTGACTAAGTTAGGGAGCTGGTTTAGCTCGGTAGAAGGCCACAGTTTAGCTCGGTGGAGAGGCTAAAGTTTAGCTCGGCTGGAAACAAGTAATCCCAAATCATGCATGGCAGATGGAATTAAGGGGCAATTGAGAGGGTAATTTATATCTAATTGGGCCGAGCTAAGGAGGAGACTTCCTTAGAATTTGGGCCGCGTAATAGACTGAAGTAAGGATAGATTTACTTCGGTCCAAGAACAAAACGAATATGGGCCGCGGTAGAAAAGACTAGCAAGTGGGCCGCGGTCCAAGTGTTAGTTCGGTCCAAGTGTGGAAGGGACTTTTTCAAGTGTTACCTCGGTCCAAACGTGATTATAAGTTACCAATTGGAGTAGAGATAGTTATCTCGGCCATGGCGCTCGGAGCCGAGGTAATGGCTTCTCTTGGTGGGCTTCGCTCTGGATAGCGCGGTAGAAGCTTACTCTAGTTACTCCGGTCCAAGAGAGCCTTGAAGTTACTCCGGTCCGCGAGAGGTGTGAAATTACTCCGGTCTGGAAAGATAGCCTTGGAGTTAGATTGGTTTGGAGACCGTAATAGCTAGATCGGTCTACCAAGGTTCTAATTCTACTTCGGTTGGGAAAGCATTGTTGGTAGTTCGGTTGAGATTGGATAGACCGGTTGTGCGTTGACATCGGTTTGTCCGGGTTAGTCCGGTTTGGCCACGCCATAGTTCGGCTCGATTCTCTTATGGGTAGCTCGGTCGTAGCATGGGAAAGCCGAGGTAAGAGATAAGAAGGTAAGGGTCGAACTATGGGTTACTTCGGTCCTGAAGTAGTCCGGCCATAAGAAGATCCATCTCACTTGGTTTAAGCAGTGAGGAGGGTGTTGGAGGATAAGCATTATCTTCCAGGAGTATGAATCCTAGGAGGACTCTACGCAAGGAGGAGTAATCCTAGAAGGACTCTACGCAAGGAGGAGTAATCCTAGAAGGACTCTACAATAGGGGGAATAAGAGTCCTACCAGGATTGTGCCACGCGAAACCTATATAAGCTCACCAATATCACCTTTGGAGAGGTAACACAACTTTTGCTCCCTGATTACATTGAGCTTTTGCCTACTTGTCTTGCTTTCTGACTTAGGCATCGGAGAGGTTTCCGGCACACACCCGCCGGCCAGCTCACGTTTGTGTTTTCAGGTGACAAAGCGACGTCGTACAGAGGAACGCAGACTTGATCAACAGGATTATACGAGAAGGTATATTTCTTTCCCGTACATATATATATATATATCAAACATAAAACAAAGAATTGAATCAATATCTCTCTCTCTCACACATACACACAAACATATATATATATATATATGAATACATAAATATCTTACATATATATACCTTTATGTATATTTATATATATGTTTGATTGAATAGTAATAATAAATAAATAAAAACAGAGAATTCAATCAATATATATATATATATATATATCTCACACATACACACACACACATATATATATATATATATATATATATATATATATATATGCATACATAATATCTTACATATATATACCTTTATGTATATTTCTGATTTTGTGGGAGGTGTTGCAATGGTGAATGGGTTGGTATTGGTGATGACAGAATTAGAAGGTGAATTAGAAGGCAGTGAGGGCAGTGAGGCTGTAGAAGTTAGATGAATTAGAAGGTAGTGAGGGTATTTTTGACATTTCATAATTTATAATAAGTGACATCAGCACTTTCTGTTAGATCTTCTAACGGCAGTCACGGTTTGGGTGAATCCTGACACTGTCAGGTAAAGTAGAAGAGGTTACTGTAATTATTCGAACCACATGGAAGCTTCCTGTATTTGTCAAAAACCTTAGGCGAGATAAATGTAATTTACCCCTTTTTTTTATATAATAAAAAAAGAAAATGGGAGTTACACGTGATAATTTATTGTTCCAACAATGCTACAAACCCACGCTTTCACCTACAATCATGTGGCAAGGGAGTTGGATCCCATGTCATTGAGTGTACAACAAATTAAGATTTGACACATATGATACCACATCATTGTGAGTATAAATGTGAGTGTTTTTTTGGTAGGTTTCAAACATTTTTCTTATTATCTAGACTTTTTTAGCACTTGCAAAACATATGGTGGATCGTGTTAATTTTTTTTTTTCTTTTAATCTCAATTGTCAATTAAACAAACTAAAATAAAAAATGAAAAAAAATTGACTCAAATTGCTAAAAAGTGACTTTTGCTAAAAAAAATAGAAATAAATGTTATTTTCCTAATAAATATGATGGTTCGTGAAATATCTTTTTTTATTTAAAAAAATGAGGGTTATAGCTGATAATTTATTGATCACCTAGAATTATTTTCAGATCAAACAAGAATACCATTCTAAATTTTCTTCTTACCTTTTTTTAAAATTTTTTATTTATCTAGATACTTTTATTTTGTAAGAAATTTAATTTATTATATTTAAATATTTTATTGTAATTATTAAATTAAAAATAATTTTTGAAAAATCATATTTAAATTATTTTATGCCATTATAAAATGTAATTTTTTTTTAATATTAACATATTCGATGATCCCTTTCTAAAATGTGTATTTGCTTTTGTTCATTAATATTAAATTTTTAATTAATCCTATTTATTATTAAAAAAATAAATTAACAAATAATTTTATATATTTATATATACAATTTTGTTTCGATTGCTTAGGTTATTTAGTGTTTCTGCCCAAATCCATTTAAATTTATTCAAAATTTTAAATTTTACATAAGTTCTCACCGAATTGAAAATTACGTCGTCCAGTCTTTAAAAATTTACGGGCTTGATTCGAGTTGCTTGGGTTTAACTCATCCAAATTTACAACTCTAGCAAGGGGTTGAAAGTTACATGATTGAAATTGTAACAAATTAAAAATTGATACATAAATTGTGATAAAACTATGAAACTTAAATTGTTGATTTCAATATTTTTTTTTCATAATTTACATATAAAAATTTAATTATTTTTATTATTTTATATAAACATATTTTACTAAAAATTTTTCACATCCAATGCATAGCACAGGTTTCCACTAATATAATATTATTTTGAAGGGTTTAGTTTCTCTCATGTTGAGAGAGTGTTTGGGATTTGGTAGGTCCATTTTGGGACTGATTTCGGTGATCCAAATGATTTACTTTTTAGGACTTATTCAGTACAATATTCATATAAAAAATCAAGATAATCAAACATTAATAACTATATATTTGAATCAAATTTGTATTATAGAAAATTAATGGTTATTTTTAAAATTATATTTATTGTTTATTTTTTTAAAATAAATATGATTCAAATAAATAATTATTAATATTTAATTATTTTAATTTTTTATATAAATATTTTATTTTATGAGTTTTAAAATATGAAGGGTTCTGTTTTGTTAGATGCTTTTGGAAGGTGCATTTCAAACAGCTACATACCTGCCATTTTGAGGGCTTGTAGCTATGGTTGCTCTTGAAATGTCTTGTACCTATTAGCGTTGTTTTGTTATCCTATTGTACAATGTTTCGTACTTCAAACTTTATGCTTTACTTCTATATATTAATGAAGTTCTTATCATTTTTCAAATTAAAAAACATAAAGTGGATTGCTAACTTTTTTTTTTTTTTTTTTTTGGTTACAGGAAAATCCTTCCTACCCTCCCACAAGTCCAAGGCAGCGCCCCTTGCAGAGATCACCAGGGTGTCCTGTTAGCCATTCCGAGCGAGGAGACTATAACCTGGGAACTTGTCCCAACCTCCCAAGACAAACTCCGCTTAAGTCAGGACTCGCACAGCGGGGGAGCATTGAACCCACACCAAGTGCTGATTAGACAACTTGAGGTCCAACCTCCTAACCAACTGTACTTCGCCCAGAAAATTGGCCCAAAGGGGAGGGACTTGAACTTGTGACCTTGGGGCTTAAACCCCAAGCTTTAACCACAATGCCACCCACCCTTGGGTTAGATTGCTAACTTGTCTTCTTTCTCTCCTGAAAAATTTAAAAACTTTCGAGTTATTCATTCATAATTATGTTTCAATTTAAAATAGTAAATATCAATTTTAATCAAACAATTAATGATAAATTGGTACAACAATTTAACGTGAAAAAAAAATATCACAATTGGAGTATCTCCAATTATGATAAAAAAAAAAAAAAAAAACTACATGTTAAAATTACAAAATAATCTATTAAGAAGATATAAAGGAATTACACATGAGTACTCTCAATTACCTAGCGAATCCACGTCCGAATTGAGATAAACCCGATGTGTCTCTTCCACCACCGTCTTCACCTCGGAACTGTTTTGCCTAATGTTGAATCCATAACGCCGAGGTCAAATCCACGACAATGAACCACTCCGGAATCTGCCAAAGCTTCAAACCCAAGTTCCTTGGAATCCACCGAAAGACACCTCTCTCTTTATGTGAATAAACGAAGAAAATCAACTCTTGATATTTGACACTTTGTAATTCGTTAATCTAATTGTGAATTGATTAGTTACTAATGTTTTTAATCTTTTGTATAATTAATTAGTTACTAAATGTTTTAATTTATTTTTTCGTAGATTGGATTGGGGTGGCATTTTTGATGTGCAACAATGATCTAATATGCTTGAATGTTTATTTTTGTTTGATAAGGATACACATACTTTTTGGAGTTGCACTAGTTATTGTCGAATGTTTTGTGGATTTGCACTAATTATAGCTGTTGGATGTTTTTGTGGAATTGCACTAGTTATAACTGTTGAATATTTTGTAAATATTACACTATTTTATTGTATTAGGATGAAATTATTTGTAATGAATAGATATTTTTATTTTTTTAATTCGTAAATGTGTTGATTTATAGCAAGTTAAGTTAAATTGTGATGGAATTGTTATATTAAACATGTTTCAAAATGAACAAGGTTATATTTGCTGAACTAAAATTCAGATTTTGATAAAATAGGTATATAATGTGGAAACAAATTTATGAAATTAGTGACAAAATTTTTAATCCCTAAAGAAGGTTTTTTTGTCCCTTATTTGGCTTAGGTAGATGACTAATTTTGTCATGAATTCTTTATTTCGTCATTAAATGAATTTGTCACGACAAAAAATATTGTCACATTTTGTCACTATCACCCTCAATGTGTGACAATTTTTTTTTATACATTATTTCGTCATTTTTAATGATGAATTTGTTTTTGTCTCTATTTGTAGCTTTTTTGACAATTTTTTTCATCTCTATTTCTTATATTTATGACAAAATAGTTTTGTCTCTAATTTCTTCCTTTAATGACAAAATATTTTGTCGCTAATTGCTTACAAGTATATTCCCAACAGTGTGTACTGGAGACAAAAAGAATCGTCACTAATTTATCATTTTCAATGATGAATTTATTTTTTCATCTCCAAGACTCTTTGGCGACAACGTTTTAGTGACAAAATGGGTGACAAAAACATTTCGCTGTAATTAGTTTGGATGACAAAATGTGTACATTTCGGGTCAAATTTGTTTCGTCTTTAAATTCTAAATTTGTTATACTGTTCACATCTAAACACTCACATCCTCACTGAAACATAAAAGTGAATAAAATTACAATTAAAATGAGTTTTGTCAAACGGGATTGCCAATTACAAAAACTTAACATCTCCTATTTGTTTTGGGTTGATAAAAGAAAAAAAGATGAAAAGATGAAAACATAATGATATGTGATATTTTTATAGAAGGGCAAATCAACTCAAGCCCCTTATAACTTTTTGTAGGATTTGCGTTTTGCAAAAATGTCCCTTCAATTTCAAGCTCCTCTAATGACTTTAAGGCTTATCAAATTTCACATTAATTTGAGCAATAATGTTAGAATAATTACATTTATATATCATATTTTATTTATTATCTTACGTGTTTATAGCTCTATTTGTAATAGAATAAGTGGTGAGACCCCTTCAATCAATGCTTTAATCAAATATGATAGGGCTATCCAAGTTTTATTGTAATTTAAGAATCAGATTTTTGCATTGATTCACTCACATTTGATGTATGATATACATATGAGATAGTGTTTAGAGCTAGTTTTCTTGCTTCAAGCATTTCAATAATGAAGAAGGAAAGGTGAATCCCAGATATCAATAGTTTGGTGTCACCCAAAGGTTTTCTAAGGATCAAATTAGAATAGGAAATATGAAGAGAAAGCAAAGATAGGCTTGAGGGCTTTTTGAATTGACTTACCTTCTAGATTAAACGTGTGTCCCTTATACACTTGGTTTTTACATGCTAAGGAGTAATCCAATATTCTTTTTGTTTGTGGTGTCTACAAGTGTTCTTATCCATTGGTAGTTAGAAATCTAGTGCGAAAGCGCAATGTAGTTGCAATGGCCACAACTTTGTTTCTCGTTTGACCTCCATGGTCAGGTCACCATAGAACTCTGCTTAAGGTCATTCTGAATATCGTTTGAGCTCCACCATGTTGGACCAAGTTTATTAGCTTAACTGGTCTCTTAGTATCTATTGGATTCCAGTTAGGCCAGTCATGGTTAGCTTAATATTTACCCATTGATATATTAATATAAAGAATTTGCATGGTTAACATAATTGTTAGATTCAGTTTGTAGGACGAGAGGGAATGGTAATGTAATTCTGGGACCAAATGTAATCAAAATGTAAATTTTGATCATCTACTCAAGTTGTAATCATTTTTCCACATCATATTCCCCCATGGTAATCTAACAGTTGGGAAGGAATATGAACTATAAGTGTATATGTGACAACCCCGACATACATATTATTTTAGTGAGCATAATTGCATGATTATATGTTTAATTTGTGCTTATCTATTTACTTATGAAATATCTGTTAGAATACTGACTTAGAATTCGAAATAGATAGCCCAAACAGATTCAGAAACCAAAATTGACTAGTTCAATAGGCTAATTGGAATATTTAGAATCATAGGTAAGTTTCATTAAAATTTGATTCAGATCAAAATAATTAGAATAAATCAATTAGATTTGATTAGGATTAACTAAACCTAAGCTAGATTAATTAACCTAATCTAATCTTTCTATATATATATTTGAGCCTTAACCATTTGAACTCATTTTCCTTCTTTAACAAATTGTGGCAAAATTCTAGAGATAGAGAGACCAACTTTAGAGAGAGAGAAAGGGAGAATTCTAGAGAATTTAAAGAAGATTTGAAGAGTAAACTAGCAACTTCCAAATTCAAGCTCTAGGTATGGATTTCACCCATAATTCTTGTAGATAATTCATGTAGTAATTGAATTCACTAAGTTTGAAGGACCATTTGCTTGAAATTGAGAAGGATAAGCTAGAATCACCATGAACTTAGTGAATATAAGCTAATTGTGTACGTGTATGCTTCAATTTACCATTTTTGAGTTTGATTTCCAAATATTCATACATACATGAAGCTATATTTACTATCTTTGAAGGTTCTTCATAGTTTTTACACTTCTCATCTCATATATTAGTGTTTTGAAAAGAAAAGAGTTGAATTCAACACATGCATGATAAGAACATTGAGTTTTGCATTTTGTTTTGGAGAATTGAAAGAGAATTTGAGAATATGGTTTCATAATTTTCATTAATTCATGTTTTATAAAGAGTTTCTACACATTTCTACCAAGCCATGCAAGTTACATACCTTAGACTCATGTTTTTGCACTTGAATTCTATTATGGAAATTCCAAAATTCGTCTACTTCGCTCGAGCGATGAAGTCGTCGCTTGAGTGCACTTTGTATGCTCCTAGTATTTTTGCAGACTTTTGCAATTGGCTCGAGCGACCAAGTGTGCGCTCAAGCGAACTCAACTTTGTATTGCACTTGGCTTGAGCGAACATCGAGCCTACTTTGACACCATTTAGTACTTTTCAGGAATTTTTGGCAAACACTCATAAGTGTATATTTGCATTCTCATACCCTCTTAGGCATTCTTAAGCATCGTTTAGACATCCTTAGCTATGGAATAAGCTAGAAACACACGTAAGAGAACCGAATTAAGATACGCTATTTGTTATGAACGAATGCTTCAATGTGTATCTTTGTTATGTATTTTGTGTAGATGGTCAACTGAGGTCCAACACCTGTACCAGTCCACTGTGAGTAGTATCTTTGTAAAGATATGTTGAAATGTATTTTTAATTTACTGGAAAAATGTTATTTTGAAATGTTATTTTGATAAGAATGAATGATTGTCTATTTTGAAAAGTATTTATGGCATTCTTTAGTGAAGTGTAGACACCCCATTTTGACCGACCCTAAGATTTGGGCGCTTTCTTTTGATTACCCGATGATGATAATTAGAATGTGTTTCTCGCAGAATTCTCAGTAAAAGAGATGGAATTTGAACTTTAATCCCAACTTTCACCATTATGGCCAAATTATTTTAAAGTACTGAATATTTCATTAATTTAGTATTTTGTAATTTTTCATAATTTTATGTGTTTGTTCATATTTTTGGTGTATTTTATATAAAAGAAAATAATAAAACAAATTATATTATGTGTTTAAAATTAATATATTATATGTTTAGTATTTTGGTATAAATTATATATTTTATATATTATTGTAATTATATTATATTATAAAATAAAAATAATGAACAAAAAACAATTTGATGTCAGCATGCCGACATTCAAAACAATTGAGCGTACATATATATATATTATTATTATTATATTTATATATTATATTATTATTATTATTATATTATTATTATTATTATTATATTATTATATTATATTATTATTATATGCCTATATAAGGCAATGGACATTCGAAGTTCAAGGAGAGGCTCAGCAGGAGGGTCTGGAGCAAGAAGGCATTTTGGAGAGGAAGGCATTCTGGGGGAAGAAAAAAGGAAAAAAAAAAAAAAAGAGAGAGAGAAGGGAAAATAAAATATTTTCTTTGATATTTTTATTTCCATTTCATCAATACACTATTCAAAAAAACAACCACTAAAGTTGTAATTCCAAATTTTGGATTGAGAATTGAGAACATATTCCACAAACTTGAGAGTAGTCAAAAGAAAGTTTGTGACTCAGAAAATTCATCATTTTCCCAAAAGGTGAGTTTTAACAAATTTTCATTTAATTTAAAAATGTGATATAATTTGTTTAAATACTTCATTTACTTCTTTTTATAACTGTTTTTTTTTTATCACTTTAATGGGATGGCTGCACCACCCACATATCTGCTGTAATTTAAATATTGTATATAAACTGAATCTACCTCGCCAAATGAATAGTAACCTCCGGCGGTGAATAGTAACTTCCGGCGGTGAATAGTACCTCCGGCGGTGAATAGTAACCCCGACGATGAATAGTAACTCCAGCGGTGAATAGTACCTCCGGCTATTAATTTTGCTCGCTTTCTATAGCTTAATTTCAGCACTATTATATACTATTTAGGGGGCTGTTTAATTTATTTCAATGATTTATGTTTTAAATATCAAGTTTGTTTGTACTAACCAATTAATCACTTTCGCATAATCATCTCTGCAACCTCCCTCCATTCTTTGCTTATTTCGATTAAAAAGTTGTGAAAAATTAAGATTGTGATTCAAATATAAGAAAGGAACTCTTCCATGGTTAATGGTTTAATCTCTTCGGAGGTTTATTATCAAAAGTATAAAACGCTCTATGCTTAATGGTTTAATCTCTTTGGAGATTCATTACCAACGGCATAAAACGTTTTATGCTTAAGAGGTTCATTACCAAAAGTATACAACGTTCTATGCTTACTGATTTAATCTCTTAGGGGATTTACCACCAAAAGCATAAAACATTCTATACTTAACGGTTTAAATTCTTTGGAGGTTCACTACCCCAAATGTATACATGTTCTTATACTAAAGCACAATCTTTTATTTTTCATTTCTCTTTATTCATCAGTGTGTTTACTTTTAAGAGACTAATTGACCCTTGGAAATCACCAAGGAAAATGTCATTATCACTTATTATCAAGTTTGGATTTTAAGTCATTATCACTCAAGTTTGGGTTTTTCTAAGTCATTATCACTCTTTTGAGTTTGACTAGTCCTTGTTGCACATCTTGAGTTTGACTTGGAATCCCTTATCGCTTGTAAATAAGTTTGACTCTTCCTTTGTAATTTCCCCCGAAGAAAATTTTCTCGGGTTAAGTTGATGCTTGTTTCTCTTTATTGCATTTTGGACTTAGTGGACGTAAATATCACTTTTGCACAAACAGGAGAAAAGATAAATAAATGGAAAGGTAATAAAAAAGGCTAATAAAATTGGTTAAAATTGGATTACAACCGACATAAAGAATCAATATGATTAATTGAATTCGGTCGGACGTTATATCGAGTTTATTGTGTCAAGGCTTGCCTTACATCAATTCTTGTAATAAATTAGACAGCCCCTTTCATTTATTATTCATTCGGTTTTGTAATAATTATTTATTCGGACATTTGGACATTCGGACCCTCCTTCGCGAGGACAAATATGTAATAAGTTGTATGTCTTCCAACCCCCATTCTTTCTCCCTTTTATTTCACTGCTTATGATGGTTAGATTAGGGACATCATATTTAATTAGCATTTTCTATAATTTGCATCCATTCGTTTGCATGCATAAAAGTTCGGCTCATCATATTATTCAAATGTCAAATTCAAACTCTTTACTTGAATATATGCTCTATCATGCCATGCTAGTAACCGAGCTTATTACTTGCATGTTGTATGTGTTGCATTAGCCATATCGCATTAATTAGGATCATGCATTTTTTCTAACTATTTACTTCCTTTTGACTCGCCTTCGGACATAAGGTAAGTTTTTATGCTTTAGCATATTGCATAAGTGTGATTGCTGTCATATCAAACATACTACCATGAGGCTAAATGCTTGCTTGATATACCTATTTGAATGCCTATGGATGAAGGCTAACCACTTGAATTGGGATACTTTGATTCATGTATATATGAGATCACCATTTTCAGTGATACATATTCAAAACATTTTTTTCAAAACAAACATGGAATCAAACGTTCCAACTTTTCGTGAAATTAGTCTATACTTGTATGTTACATATAGAACAAGAGCATATATTGTACATAAAAAAAACATCATGATTAGTAGAGGCCGATCTTTGATCGGGTGAGTGGGGTGTTCAATTATTGACCTTCCCCTCTCATACCTAAGTTCCCGAACCAAGACACTTTGGTAACGACGGACTAATGGCCTTTGGCACGAGTCATGGGTTTCCTAAATTTCCCAAAAATAAATATTTAGGTGGCGACTCTGATATCTGGCAAAGCAGTCCATTTTTGGCATTTGATTCAAACATCGATTTTCCAAACGAATTTTCCGGATTTGGACTCTTTTTGTGTTTTCCACTGTTTCACATTGCACTTGTGAAATCAGAATCAGAACCAACACCCAAGTGGAGTCCGAACTGTAAGGGCTATTTCATTCTTCCGAAAGGGAGCACGAAAAGCCAAGCTACAGTTTCTGGCGACTCTGCTGGGGAATTAGAGAACTTGACTCAAACTTCATAATGTGAATTTTTATCTACATTTATATGTTCTTTGCATTGCATTTGCATTGGTGCGCCTAAGTCCCTGTGTTTGCCATCTGTTATTCCTGGACGGTTTGCCGGAGGCTTGCCTACAAAGCTTGCCAAAAGGCTGACCGGTCATGTGCTCTGTCAAATTGGGAACACAACCCTTGGATCTGAATTACCGCTATACTGTTTGATCCTCCTTTCACTTTTCGGTGTTAGGTGTGAGAGGTATATTAGGTAGTCTTGCTAAGGTACCCTTTGTGACTATTTGACCTAATGCATATAGTACGCTCTAGTGACCATTCAAATTAGGACAGGATGCTACCCGTACAGGATGTTATGAAACCACTTGCTTGAAATAGTGCAGCCTAGATCATGTCAAAATCTAGGACAGGGTAACCCTACCCCCTCATAGGGGTGTTTTGGTTCTTTTTATGTGGTATGTGCTTTTACAGTGAAATATACGGGGTGGTTCATAGCATGGTACAAATGAGCAATCAGTTTGAAAACAAAGTTCAGTGGGAATCACAGTTCAGCTGCGTGTTGTCATTGTTGAAAATTGGGGCTGAAGTGCTGTCCGATTTTGCTTATGTTTTCGTTCTTGCTTTCAAAAGGTAATTCATCATCATAGCTTCAGAAAGACCCGATATCCCCCAAGTTGTGTGGACTCATTCTGGTAGACTTTGCAAAATTCAGGATCTTGTTGACAATCAGTCAGTGTTAGTCTCACTTCCATCAGTTACTCGACGAAGAAGGAAAATACAGTCAGTAACACCAATACAGAACGTTCAAAAAACACCTGTTCGTTCCCACCCATTCAGTTCACCAATACCTAACTCATCCGAGTCAATGATGGCACAGAAAGAACCCCAATCATCTCAACCTTCAAAATTTGAACTCCCAGTCCAACCCACTCCAAAGAGCCTGGCCCAACCAGTTCACCAGGACCAAGTCGGTTCAAATACTTCACAGGCACCAATAGCTGAACCCACTACTTCTAAGCTGTTGAACATGATTGAAGATCTTCAGAGCACTGTGGCAGATTTAGCCTTTGGGATCTTGGCTCCGTCATCAACCACATCACATGCCAGAAATTTCACGTCAAAAAGCTCCCCAATCTTGAGGCGAGCTGCAATTGAAAATGGCTAACCCGAAGTTATTTCAAGTCTGGGTAATGACATGCCAACAATGAATGGGCCTCGTTTTGATATAACCACCCAATCTTTTGGCAAAATTGAAACAAGTGGTAGGAACAAGGTTGGGGCAAGCATTGATCCCCATGAACATCTCTGGTATGCCATTGAGGCTTTGAAGGTCAGAGGGTTGAACAAACAGCAAGTGCTTACAGTTGTTGCAAAAACTGTGGATGACACTTTTGTCATTCAAGTTGGGAGCATTTTGAATCAAGGGACAAGCCGGGAACAGGGATGTCATACCAAAAATACCCATTTTAATTCCAATCCTATACTCGTAAGAGATCATCAAACCCAGTCAACACCTGCTGGTCCCTCTGTCAATCCCTCAAGGACTGGTAACCCCCGCACCTTCAATCCCTTTAACATGACCTTGTCCAAAACTCTCCAAATCCTCATAGAACAAGGCCATCTCAAGCCCCTTGACTCTCGGCCTCTCCCCAATCCTCTTCCAGCCAAGTATAATGCTACCAAGTACTGTGCCTTCCATCAATAATCTGGCCATGACACTGACGGTTGTTTTCGCCTTCGCCATGAAATTCAAAACCTGATTGACAACAAGATCATCACTCCACCAGGTCTTACAAAGTCTATCAGCACTGGATCAATGAACTTGGGGATAGGATGACTAGTCTTGTGATCGGGGATAAACCACCTACTGGCACACATTTTACTCCAAACATGATGGATGACACGCACTGATTTTAGCAATTTGGAAATGCTTTTTATTTTAGTTTCTGAACTGGGTGTTGAGTCAGTCTTGTTGTGTTAGAGTGTGGTGATTTCGAGGGTGTCCTGGGCATCACTGTCCTGTTTGTTTTTGGTCTTGTCTTTTCTTTCTTTCCTTTGAGTCTGTTTCAGTTGTTGAACCAAAAGATCCAAATGAAATGACAGTAATTTTTTTTCTGCCTACTTCTCTGTGCCTATAAATCATAGCATTGATCAAAGTTTTTTAAAACTTTTTTTTTCAAAACTCTGATAAAAACAAAGAGGAAGAATTTCCTCGGGATTTACAAATTTTGATCAACTGAAAAGAAGAGAGGTGTACTAAGCCTTCGATGAATAAAATCATTTTTGTTAATGTGGATACTGAGAATGATCCTAGCTTGGTCCAAATTGGTTCTATCTTGTCTTCGTAAGAGTACGAGTGATTAGTCACTTTGTGAAAAGATTTCAAAAACTATTTTTGCGTGGTCCTACGAAGACATGCCTGGAATTGATTATACAGCATAGGATCCCTCTTGACTTGAGGTCCGACCTCCTTAGCTCCTTAACTTTCAAACCGTGATTCGAAGTGTTCAGTAATCAACCAAAGCATGAGGCTTGCATAGCCAAAATGGAGGCAGCCCTTGAACTAGGGGCAATGATATGATTCAAAGTGGAAATAGCCCTTGAACTAGGGGCAATCATGTAGGGCCTGTGATTCAAATCAGAAACAGCCCTTAAACTAGGGGCAAGAAGGTCGGACATGAGTTAGATTGGAATCAACCCTTGAACTAGGGGCAATTATGTGATTTTAGATTTGAAACAGCCCTTGAACTAGGGGCAAAAGGTTGAATGTGATCAAAGAGTTAAAACTGGATTGTTTCCCAATAAAGACCGAAAAAAAAAAGGGCAAAACCCAGAATTTGAGAGAATGAATTTTATTATTGAAGGACAGTCGAGTTCCTATCCACTACACTAGGGGCAAATGTAGACCCAATTAGCCTAGTCCCTACATCATCATATCTACTGGTTAAGTGTAGCAGTCGTTCATAGATGACCTAGAGATTTACCAATCAACATAGACAAGCTAAAACTGAAACTCTTGAGAGACTCACTGGGCTGAAAACCCGGAAGGGCGACTCAGGCAAAAGTTAGAGCAGAAAAAAAAAAAAAACAGAAACTCAAAAGAAATAAAAAAAAAAATGAAATGAACAAAATGAAAGAAAATAGAAAAAAAAAAAATGAAAAGCTCGCAAGGTTGAAAATCCGAAAGGGCGGCTTTGGCAAAAGTTAGAGAACAAAAGGAGAGTGTCAATACCCGAGTGACCTGCATGACCGGAACTACGATGGCCTGATTCCTATCTTGAGGATACGTAGGTAGCTTCATCTTGAAGTTCGGCCCTAATAATTTTTGTTAACTCATTCATTTCGTCCATGTTTGATTGGTGTATCTTTAGTCAACCTGGTTGTTCTATTCGTATTTGATTGGTGTATCTTTGATCTACTCAGTTCAATTGGTTCGATTCAACTTGGTTCAGTTCGGTTCGGTTCGGCGGTTCAGTTCGGTCCAGTTCTGCTCGGTTTCATTCGATTCAGATCGGCTTGGTTCGGTTATCATCGTTGCTACAACATAACCAATTCGGGGTTATCTGGCTTAGGGCTATGCACCTCAATGATTGATTCCATGTTGGTTGGGTAGTGGCCATTTTGCAAAAATAGGTTTTGATTAATTTGAATGAAGTTGACTGATTTTCTCAAAAATTATTCCATTTTTGCAAAACTTGGACCATTCTTTGGATTTAAAAAGAGAAAATTTTCAATGCTCACAGCTCAGCTTACATGATTTCAAAACAGAAAATGGAAGAAGTATGCTAATCTAACTCTTATGTTGATAACATGTTTACAGAAAAATCAAAGGGTCAAGGCAATGAACTAGGGGCATAGTCGAGTTAGAGATTCTGTCTTCTCCACCGCTCGAGTCAACTATTCAGTATATATAAGTGTGTATTCATACCAGTCAAGGTATTCATACCAGTCAGTGTATATAAGTGTGTATTCATACCAGTCAGTGTATTCATACCAATCAGGGTATTCATACCAGTCAGTGTATATAAGGGTGTTCCTTTCATACCAGTCAGTGTATATAAGTGTGTTTGGAACGTTTTGCTTCATTCTTCTTTCGTTAAGTCATTCTTTGATTCAAATTAGTATAGAATCAATGTTCAATTCAGAATTCAAAATTTAATCACTCTCAAATTTAATCAAACAAAAATGTTTTCAAACTCAAAGTGATATGTCAGTCACGCCATTGATGTGCAAAAAACGAAACTTATTTTATTAAAATAAATATCTGTGTGCATTTATATGTAAATATCTGTGTATTATCCTGCCTGTATTTGCAATGAGTTCCTAGGAGACCAACTGCGACGGTGGAAACTAGAGTTCGAATGGCAAAGCCTAGAACGCAAAAGGTTTGGAATTTCCGAGACTAAAGTCTGGTTTAAATACCCAGGGATGTATTCCCGGCTTGAAATCTGTATGGCAGCCCCATAGGTTGAGGTAGCATGTATGCGCCTCAATTCTGCATACTGAACCAACCTAGTCTGTCACCCCGTTGGAGAATAGGGAAAGTTGCAAATATGATTAGGAAGTAAAGTGGCATCCATAGCCATTCAATCGGTTAAAAATAGCAGGAGCGCCTGGTGTTCTTTTTGGGGTCTAGGAGACCTTAAATCCTCTGAATGTGCAATTCCTTTGGTGCTTGTTGTACCCGAACGACTTCAATGGTCTAGGACAGGTCTAGGAGACCTTAAATCCTCTAGAGATGCAATTCCTCTGGTGTTTGTCGTGCCCGAATGACTTCAAGTGGTCTGGTATAACCACCTGCCTGTGTTCGCAATAAGTTCCTAGGAGACCAACTGTAACGGTGGAAACTAGAGTTCGAATGGCAAAGCCTAGAACGCAAAAGGTTTGGAATTTCCGAGACTAAAGTCTGGTTTAAATACCCAGGGGTGTATCCCTGGCTTGAAATCTGTATGGCAGCCCCATAGGTTGAGGTAGCGTATATGCGCCTCAATTCTGGATACTGAACCAACCTAGTCTGTCACCCCGTTGGAGAATAGGGAAAGTTATGAATATGATCAGGAAGAAAAGGGGCATCTGTGACTTCTACATGTAAAGGTTACCCCTTGTCAGCAAGAAAACATTCTACCATACCTTCTTCCATTCGCATAAGACACGTTTAGACTTTGAATTTACCTTCATGTGAATGATGCTAGATTTGATGTTTACCTAGTTAAAACCTTCGCCATTTTCTCTCGCGTAAGACGCGATTGGATTGCAAATTGGTTAAAAACAGCAGGTGCACCTGTCTGTTTACACCACGCCACCTCCTCTCGCGTACCACGCGTTTGGATCTCAAATACTCCTCTCGCGTACCGCGCGTTTGGATCTCAAATACTCCTCTCGCGTACTGCGCGTTTGGATCTCAAATACTCCTCTCGCTTACCCCGCGTTTGGATCTCAAATACTTCTCTCGCGTACCACGCGTTTGGATCTTAAATACTCCTCTCGCGTACCGCGCGTTTGGATCTCAAATACTCCTCTCGTGTACCGCGCGTTTGGATCTCAAATACTCCTCTCGCGTACCCCGCGTTTGGATCTCAAATACTCCTCTCGCGTATCGCGCGTTTGGATCTCAAATACTCCTCTCGCGTACCCCGCGTTTGGATCTCAAATACTTCTCTCGCGTACCGCGCATTTGGATATCAAATACTCCTCTCGCATACCGCTCGTTTGGATCTCAAATACTCCTCTCGCGTACTGCGCGTTTGGATCTCAAATACTCCTCTTGCGTACGGCGCGTTTGGATCTCAAATACTCCTCTCGCGTACCGCGCGTTTGGATCTCAAATACTCCTCTCGCGTACCGCGCGTTTGGATCTCAAATACTACTCTCGCGTACGGCGCGTTTGGATCTCAAATACTCCTCTCGCGTACCGCGTGTTTGGATCTCAAATACTCCTCTTGCGTACCGCGCGTTTGGATCTCAAATACTCCTCTCGCGTACCGCGCGTTTGGATCTCAAATACTCCTCTTGCATACCGCGCGTTTGGATCTCAAGTACTCCTCTCGCATACCGCGCGTTTGGATCTCAAATACTCTTCTCGCGTACCACGCGTTTGGATCTCAAATACTCCTCTCGCGAATGACAGATGCGTTTGGATCTCAAATACTCCTATCGTGAATGACAGACGCGTTTGGATCTCAAATACTCCTCTCGCGTAGAAGACGCGTTAGGATCTCAAATACTCCTCTCGCGTAAGACGCGTTTGGATCTCAAGTTCACATACTTCTCTCGCGTAAGACGCGTTTGGATCTCAAGTTCACATACTCCTCTCGCGTAAGACGCGTTTGGATCTCAAGTTCACTTTCCTCCTCTCGCGGACGAAGCGTTTGGATCTCACATTCACTACATCCAACATTTATGCGTTCATTCAGTGTCACATCATTGTCTTGTTTTGCATTTCATTGCGTTTGGATCTCATAAGTTATGTTTTGCATTTCATTACATGATCATAAGTTATGTTTTACATATCATTCTGCATCTTGCCCCTGAACTACGCAGGTTTGATTCCTTGCAAACGGGATACGTAGGCAACCTTCTGGTTCAACCACTTGCATTTGCACATTTGTTTGTTTGCCCAAGTCTTACGGCCTTGTCAAAAGGGTCGTCTTTGGGCTTTGACATTCACTCACGTCATGAAATGACTTCGAGCTCTGTCAAAGAGGGGCAACTGTAGACACCCCATTTTGACCGACCCTAAGACTTAGGCGCTTTCTTTTGATTACCCGATGATGACAATTAGAATGTGTTTCTCGCAGAATTCTCAGTAAAAGAGATGGAATTTGAACTTTAATCCCAACCTTCACCATTATGGCCAAATTATTTTAAAATACTGAATATTTCATTAATTTAGTATTTTTGTAATTTTTCATAATTTTATGTGTTTGTTCATATTTTTGGTGTATTTTATATAAAAGAAAATAATAATACAAATATATTATGTGTTTAAAATTATTATATTATATGTTTAGTATTTTATATAAAATTATATTAGTATATTATATGTTTAGTATTTTGGTATAAATTATATATTTTATATATTATTATAATTATATTATATTATAAATAAAAATAATGAACAAAAAACAATTTGATGTCGGCATGCCGACATTCAAAACAATTGAGCGTACATATATATATATTATTATTATTATATTTATATTATTATATTATTATTATATGCCTATATAAGGCAATGGACATTCGAAGTTCAAGGAGAGGCTCAACAGGAGGGTCTGGAGCAAGAAGGCATTCTGGAGAGGAAGGGATTCTGGGGGGAGAAAAAAAGGAGAGAAAAGAAAAAAAAAAAAAGAGAGAGAAGGGAAAATAAATATTTTCTTTGATATTTTTATTTCCATTTCATCAATACACTATTAAAAAAACAACCACTAAAGTTGTAATTCCAAATTTTGGACTGAGAATTGAGAACATATTCCACAAACTTGAGAGTAGTCAAAAGAAAGTTTGTGACTCAGAAAATTCATCATTTTCCCAAAAGGCGAGTTTTTGCAAATTTTCATTTAATTTAAAAATGTGATATAATTTGTTTAAATACTTCATTTACTTCTTTTTATAACTGTTTTTTTTGTCACTTTAATGGGATGGCTGTACCACCCACATATCTGCTGTAATTTAAATATTGTATATAAACTGAATCTACCCCGCCAAATGAATAGTAACCTCCGGCGGTGAATAGTAACTTCCGGCGGTGAATAGTACCTCCGGCGGTGAGTAGTAACCCCGACGATGAATAGTAACTCCGGCGGTGAATAGTACCTCCGGCTATTAATTTTGCTCACTTTCTATAGCTTAATTTCAGCACTATTATATGCTATTTAGAGTGCTGTTTAATTTATTTCAATGATTTATGTTTTAAATATCAAGTTTGTCTGTACTAACCAATTAATCACTTTCGCATAATCATCTCTGCAACCTCCCTCCATTCTTTGCTTATTTCGATTAAAAAGTTGTGAAAAATTAAGATTGTGATTCAAATATAAGAAAGGAACTCTTCCATGGTTAATGGTTTAATCTCTTCGGAGGTTTATTATCATAAGTATAAAACGCTCTATGCTTAATGGTTTAATCTCTTTGGAGATTCATTACCAACGGCATAAAACGTTTTATGCTTAAGAGGTTCATTACCAAAAGTATACAACGTTCTATGCTTACTGATTTAATCTCTTAGGGGATTTACCACCAAAAGCATAAAACATTCTATACTTAACGGTTTAAATTCTTTGGAGGTTCACTACCCCAAATGTATACATGTTCTTATACTAAAGCACAATCTTTTATTTTTCATTTCTCTTTATTCATCAGTGTGTTTACTTTTAAGGGACTAATTGACCCTTGGAAATCATCAAGGAAAATGTCATTATCACTTATTATCAAGTTTAGATTTCAAGTCATTATCACTCAAGTTTGGGTTTTTTTAAGTCATTATCACTCTTTTGAGTTTGACTAGTCCTTGTTGCACATCTTGAGTTTGACTTGGAATCCCTTATTGCTTGTAAATAAGTTTGACTCTTCCTTTGTAATTTCCCCCGAAGAAAATTTTCTCGGGTTAAGTTGATGCTTGTTTCTCTTTATTGCATTTTGGACTTAGTGGACATAAATATCACTTTTGCACAAACAGGAGAAAAGATAAATAAATGGAAAGGTAATAAAAAAGGCTAATAAAATTGGTTAAAATTGGATTACAACCGACATAAAGAATCAATATGATTAATTGAATTCGGTCGGACGTTATACCGAGTTTATTGTGTCAAGGCTTGCCTTACATCAATTCTTGTAATAAATTAGACAGCCCCTTTCATTTATTATTCATTCGGTTTTGTAATAATTATTTATTCGGACATTTGGACATTCGGACCCTCCTTCGCGAGGACAAATATGTAATAAGTTGTATGTCTTCCAACCCCCATTTTTTCTCCCTTTTATTTCACTGCTTATGATGGTTAGATTAGGGACATCATATTTAATTAGCATTTTCTATGATTTGCATCCATTTGTTTGCATGCATAAAAGTTCGGCTCATCATATTATTCAAATGTCAAATTCAAACTCTTTACTTGAATATATGCTCTATCATGCCATGCTAGTAACCGAGCTTATTACTTGCATGTTGTATGTGTTGCATTAGCCATGTCACATTAATTAGGATCATGCATTTTTTCTAACTATTTACTTCCTTTTGACTTGCCTTCGGATATAAGGTAAGTTTTTATGCTTTAGCATATTGCATAAGTGTGATTGCTGTCATATCAAACATACTACCATGAGGCTAAATGCTTACTTGATATACCTGTTTGAATGCCTGTGGATGAAGGCTAATCACTTGAATTGGGATACTTTGATTCATGTATATATGAGATCACCATTTTCAGTGATACATATTCAAAACATTTTTTTCAAAACAAACATGGAATCAAACGTTCCAACTTTTCGTGAAATTAGTCTATACTTGTATGTTACATATAGAACAAGAGCATATATTGTACATAAAAACCACATCATGATTAGTAGAGGCCGATCTTTGATCGGGTGAGTGGAGTGTTCAATTATTGACCTTCCCCTCTCATACCTAAGTTCCCGAACCAAGACACTTTGGTAACGACGGACTAATGGCCTTTGGCACGAGTCATGGGTTTCCTAAATTTCCCAAAAATAAATATTTAGGTGGCGACTCTGATATCTAGCAAAGCAGTCCATTTTTGGCATTTGATTCAAACATCGATTTTCCAAACGAATTTGCCGGATTTGGACTCTTTTTGTGTTTTCCACTGTTTCACATTGCACTTGTGAAATCAGAATCAGAACCAACACCCAAGTGGAGTCCGAACTGTAAGGGCTATTTCATTCTTCCGAAAGGGAGTGCAAAAAGTCGAGCTACATGAAGCCCTCACTTGGGGGTAACAATACCAGAGCGCTGTACTAATAAGGTCCTCACCCAAAGGAAACAATACCGTGGCCCTTTGTTATATGTGCACAGAGATCTCTGATATTGACCTGAGTGGTCCCTTTGCGTAGACCCATGTGGTCCCTTTGATATGCTTTTAGGCCTTTTTCTTTGAGCTATTGGATGTACCATATATGAGTATGATTTGTAAACTTTGACATGACAAGTACTTAAATATGCTTTGTTTCGAAACTTATAAGGTATGATTTTGTATTATGATAGACATCATTCATTTAACCTCTTTACACTGAAATTACTCACTGGTTTTAGCTCACTCCCTTCCACTATACATATGTAGGCGAGCAAGTGGAGCATCAAGTTTAGAGCAACATCGAAAGTCCATCATTCTATAAAGTTGTTTTGGAGTCCCTTCGTGATGGGGCAATCTTGGGCACAAGTGGAGCTAAGTTGTGTCAACCTTGTTGTTCTAAGTTATTTTTTTTTTGTTCTTTGGGGCTTTATTTTGAATGATTATTATGTATAATGATTTAACAGGATGTGTTGTAGCTACGTATATAAGGATGGATGTATGAGCTTTAAGTTTTAAATACTTGTGAATTTTGCATGTATGCATGTAACAATCCTGATCCGTAATTAGCCTGTAATTCGTAATTAAGGATGTTAATCAAGTTTTAAGAAAGAGATTGTGTGTTAATTGTGCATTTTGTATGTGATTTGCATTCCTATTTGTTAGCTGTAGGAACATCTATTCAGAATTATATTTTGTTCTGTTAATTGAAGGCCTTATTGGCATCTGAACATGAATTTGACTACGTTAGTGTGTTAATTTGGATCTTTAGAATTGTGTGGTAAGTTTAATTGGATTTTGATTCAGATCCAAATAATTAGAATAAATTAAGTAAGACTGAGTGGGATTAATTACCGTTAATCCCAATTAATTAACCTAAGCTAATTGGACCTATATAAGGCCAATATAACTTCTAGAACACAATCTTATCACCATTTTGAGCTCAAAAGCATGTAGGAGAAGGGAGAGTGAGGGAGAGAGTTCAAATCAAGTAGAAAAGAGGAGATTAAAGGGAAAGATTAAGGAATTGGCTTGGAAACTCAATGAACTTGCTACATAGAGTCCAATTGAGGATTTTAGGTAAGAATTTAACTTATAAACTAAGTATTTAAGACATCAAATGTGGGAATTTAAGTGAATTAAGATACTAGCATGAGAAATAAGTTAAGAATGTAGAATTTGAGATCATCATAAGCTTGCATGCATAATCCATGAAGTTTGAGCTCGAATTCCACCTCATATCTCACATGCATGGTGTTATGTTTGTTAAATTTTGATAAATCACCGTGATTTTGTACCAAACATCTCATTTGTTCATGATTCAAAGAGTTTGAACTAAAACAATGCATGCATGTGTTATACATTAAGTTTAAGGTTTGGTTTTGAAGAATTGACATGCTTTTGGTCCTTGATTTTGCGAAATGATCTTCAATTCATGATGTTATACAAGTTTTCAAGTGTTTCCTCAAGTTTTGGTCCAAAAGAATGAGTTTTGATTTGTTAAAGTCGAGTTTTAAACTTAGAACACAAATCTGGAAATTCTAGAGTTCACAGAGTTCGCTCGAGCGAAGGAACTGTCGCTCGAGCGTACATTTCGAGCTCTCAGAAGTTTTGCATAGTTTGATGGTTAGCTCGAGTGACTAAAAGACCACTAGAGCGACCACCTTTTATTTTCGACCTTGGCTCAAGCGATCAATATGTTGCCTCGAGCGTAAAATGAGAGCTCCCAATACTTTTATAGACTTTGCAGACAGCTCGAGCGACCAAAGTTGCACTCAAGCAAATTGCCCTATTTTTTGAAATCTTACAAGTGTTTTCAAAGTACATTTTTGCATCTTCATTTCATCTAAGGTATTCTTAAGATATGTTTTAGGCTATATTAATAAGGAAATGAATTAGAAATACACCGAGAAAGTGATAAGTTAAGTGTTATTAAGCGTGTGTTTCAATGTGTATCTGTCACGTGTTTGTGTAGGTCATATGCCATAGTCCGTCTGATCTGTTTGATTCGTCTGGTTTGCTTCTGGAGCTATCTGTGAGTAACAACTCTATAATGCTATGTTTGACTTCTAAACAATATGATATGATCTGTTTTCTGAAATGCTATTTTATGAATCATGAATGATTGTCCAGCTCTCTGGAATTTATTCGTGGAATCCTTAGCATCATGTGATATCTGTCATCTGTTACTTGGTATCAGGGTTTCGCGTGGGTTCGATCTATGGAACTAGTTATGCCTAACCGCTTATCTGCTCTGTATATGGGTCTTTATGACCATCTGCTTTGTATATGTCTGCTCTGCATATGGGTCTTTATGACTAATTTGATCTTTTAGCGTTAATAGATGTACCATGTATAACTATCTGCAAATTCTGAATACGAATATGAATCGGTTGCTGATCTGAACTTTGATTTTTGAATATGTATGGATATCATTCATAAAACCTTTACTCTGTTGTTATTTACTGGGCTCCAGCTCACTGTTTATATTATGTATGTAGGTGATCAGGTGTGTGACCAGGCTTGACACTTCCAGTCTAGATCTGTTTCTGTCAAACCAACTAATGCGCCTCACGTGGAGGTTCCCAGAAGTCTTTGAGTTCAATGTTATGTCAAATGAATAGTTTTTATTTTCTTACATCTTTTGGACAAGTTTTTGGTTATCTGTATTTGGGCTAAGTCCCTTTTGTTTTATCTGTTATTGGATGACGTAAAGATGATGTGTTAATATAGATATAAATTTTAAAATTTTCTGTCCCATATAAGTCTGCACAACTCTATGGACAATGTATGTTGCTATTTGCTTCCGCTAGCCCCTTATATTATGAATTTGTTTAAGAGGCCTTCGGTAATGTTAAGATTACTGGCCGGTTATAATGCTAAACCTATAGGGGCGGGTTTGAGTCATGACAATGCACCATTCGATGGATATATTTCTATTTTAATATTGCTTCTACAGTGTCCCATTTACTATTATTATTTATCTATTGTTGTCTTTGAGGCTAGGTAATCTGGAATTACTAGCTGATCACGACCTAAACCTCTAAGGGTGGGTTCGGGTCGTGACAGTTTGGTATCAGATACCTCACTCACTTGTCTATTAAGCAATAAGGTGTTAAGAAAAGATTTAAGGATTGCATTCGTGTGCATTTTAGTACAAGAAAGATGTGGTTTTTGTAAATGTGTATATGATTATGTGTGCATACATTGTGTTTATTATAATACCAAGTTTATATAGATTATGATGAGAATAAGAGGAAATGAACTGGAGGAGTCAACCTCCTGAAGGCTTGATAGAATGGAAAGAATGATGCATGATATGGCTAAAAGCTTAAGACAATAACAACAATGGCAGCAACAACAACCATCACCGCCACCTCCAATGCCCATACCACCACTAGTATAGGACCATCAAATAGATGACCAAACCATTGCCCTCACCAAGGAATTCAAAAAGATGAAGCCACCCTTGTTTCATGGAGGAGTTAAAACCATTAAAGGCTGAGGCCTGGGTGTTGGGGATCGAAAAGCTATTTGAGGTGTTTCCGTGTACCGAGGCACAAAAGGTTCTGTTGGCCGCATTTACTTTAGAGGATGAAGCGAGAAGATAATGGATGTTAATCCATGATGATAACAAAAAAAATTGGTTGGGCTTGATTTCTAGAATTCTTTTATGAGAAGTATTCCCCACAATGTATCCGGGATAGAAAGGTATCCGAATTTGAGCAACTAAAGCAAGAGAACAAGATAGTGGCTGAATACGAAGCCTAATTTACAGAATTGGCACGTTTCGTACCGCGTATGGTTGACACAAATTACAAAAAAGCCAGAAAATTTGAATAAGGTCTTTGCGACTAAATTCTTGAAAGAATTAATTATTTAAAACTACCAAAATATGTTGATGTTTTAGATAGGGCTCTCTTGTCAGAGGCAAACAGGGCTACTCGTAACCAGAATTTTGAATGGATGGGTAAAAGGCAGAATGTTAATGTGAACAAAGAGGCAACCTTAGCAATGACTAAGAAAACAAAATCGGGAAACTCAAGTAGTTCGAATCAGAGTGGTAATTCAACACCTGTTTTTCTAGATTGTGGGAGAAAGCATCGAGGTGTATGTTATCGGACTACGAGGGCTTGTTTTCTTTGTGGAAATATGGGACACATAGCGAGGGAATGTCCACAACCATGACAACGTGATAATTGGGATGCTACAAGCTCAACTGGATCAGCACCGAATGTAAGGGCCAATGTAACTCTAACTATAACGAGGGACAATCAAAGACAAGGAAGGGTTTTTGTGCTTGTTCCAGGGGACACCCAAAATACAGAGACTTTGGTTTCAGGTACACTTTCCATTTGTAGGCAATGTGCATATGTATTGATTGATTCATGGTCTACCCATTCTTTTGCTTATATGCTATTTGCTTATAAATTGAATAGACCTTTGGAAACCTTAAGATATATACTATGTGTGTCATCAGGAGGATCTATGTTGTATTCACGTGTTTACTCTGCATGTGAAATTTTACTTGAGAATGCTGTCTTGATATTGATTTGTTGCCCTTGGATATGACTCATTTTGATATTATTTTGGATATGGACTAGCTATCCAAATATTATGTGACCATTGATTGTGCTTCTAAACATGTAATATTTCGACCTCCGAGACGAAATGAGTTTTATTTTGAGGGGAAAGGTGTAGTTCCCCCACCATACTTAATTTATGCAATGAAGGCTCGTAAATTGATTAACAAGGAGTATAAGGGGTATTTGTGTAGTATTTTGAGTGTTAAACTACAAATGCCATCTTCGATGATATTCTAGTCATAAAAGATTTTTCTAATGTGTTTTCGGAAGAGTTGCTTGGACAATTGATTGATAAGGAAATTGAGTTTGTGATTGTTGTAATACTGGGTACTCAACCAATATCTAAAACTCTATACCGCATATCAATCGTTGAAATGAAAGAATTAAAAGTTCAGTTGCAGGAATTACTTGATAAGGGGTTCATCCGACCGAGCACATCATTGTAAGGTGCACCTGTGTTATTTGTGAAGAAGAAAGATGGAACATTCTGCTTATGTATTGATTACCGAGAACTAAACAAGATAACCATTAAGAACAAATATCATTTGCCTCGGATTGACGATTTGTTTGATCAGTTACAGAGGGCCCAAGTGTTTTCCAAGATCAATTTAAGATCAGGATACCATTAGTTGAAGGTTAAGGCCGAGGACATAGAGAAGACTATTTTTTGGACCAGGTATAGACACCATGAATTTCTAGTCATGCCTTTTGGAGTCACTAATGCACCTGCAACCTTCATGGATTTAATGAACTGGATCTTTAAACAATTTTTAGATAAGTTTGTTGTGGTTTTTATTGATGATATTCTAATTTATTCAAAGAGTAAAGAGGAACATGAACAACATCTAAGAATAATCCTTTAAACACTCAGGGAGAAACAACTGTATGAGAAATTCAAGAAATACGAGTTTTGGTTGAATGAGATTACATTTTTGGGACATGTAATTAATAAAGATGGGATATCTGTAGATCCCCAGAAAATTAAAGCGATTATTAATTGGCCTACTTCGACTAATGTAACATAAATTAGTAGTTTTCTAGGTTTGGTAGGTTACTACTAGAGATTTGTCAAAGGCTTTTCCAAGATTGTTGTACCATTGACACAATTGACCCGAAAAGGAGAACCATTCGTGTAGACAGACCAAAGGGAATCTGCGTTCCAAGAGTTGAAAGCAAGGCTGACTACAAGCCCAATTCTTACTTTACCATCAGGTACTGAAGGATTTGTAATTTTTAGTGATGCTTCTTAAAGAGGTTTGGGTTGTGTCTTAATGTATAATGGCAAAGTGATTGCTTACATATCTCGGTAATTGAAACCACATGAGAAGAATTACCTGACGCATGATTTAGAGCTTTCCGCTGTTGTATTCGCATTAAAAATCTGGCACTACTACTTGTATAAGGCTAAATGTGAAGTACATACAGACCATAAAAGCTTGAAATATTTCTTTACATAGAAGGAATTGAACATGTGACAAAGGCAATGGCTTGAATTGATCAAAGATTATGATTTGCAAATTCGTTATCATCCGAATAAGGCTAATACCATAGCTGATGCACTTAGCCGGAAGAATACGGTGACTTTAGCATGTTTACTTACGGACCAAAAGGAGTTTTTACAAGATTTAGACAGACTTGAGATAGAAGTTGTGTATTATGGGCAAGATAATGCGGCTGCAATATCCGCACAACCGACAATTATTGAGGAAATCAAACAAAAGCAAAAAGAAGATCAATTTCTCAAGAAAGTATGCGATGAATTGGAGATCAAGCCTAGACTGGGATTCACATTGAAGATCAACTATTGTGGTTCCAAGGAAGACTTTGTGTCCCTAATGATACAGAATTGAAAAGAAGAATTTTGGAAGAAACCCACATGTCGATGTTTTCTATGCACTCGGGGAAATACCAAGATGTACCAAGACTTGAAGCAAGTATACTAGTGGCCAAACATGAAGAGAGAAATTGCCGACTACAATTCCAAATGCCTCCAATGCCAACAAGTAAAAGCTAAACACTAGAAATCGACAAGTTTACTTCAGTCTCTTCCTATTCCAAAATGGAAGTGGGAACATATAATCATAGATTTCATTGTTGGTCTGCCTCGTACATCTAGAGGTATAAATCCTATATGGGTTATTGTCGATAGATTGACAAAATTTGCTCATTTTCTTGCCGTGAAAACTTTGTTTAATGCTTATAGACTTGCTACTATCTACATTGATGAGATCATCCACTTACATGGGTTTCCAGTGACTATTGTGTCGGATAGGGATATCAAATTTGTTTCTAGATTTTGGCAAAGTCTGCAACAGGCAATGGGCACAGAGTTGAGATTCAGCACGGCCTTTCATCCGCAAACCGATGGGCAAACCGAGAGGACTATCCAAACATTAGAAGATATGTTTCGTATGTATGTCTTAGAATTTCAAGGAAGTTGGAAAATATATCTAGCATTGGTTGAGTTTGCATATAATAATAGTTTCCACGCTAGTCGGCATGTCATCGTATAAGGCGTTGTATGGAAGAAAGTGTAGATCTCCAGTTTGTCAGACGGAGGTTGGTGATAGGGCTTTATATGGGTCTGAACTTATACAAAAAACAATTGAAAAGACAAAGATCATTCAACAAAGGCTTAAGACTGCTTAGAGCTGACAGAAAATCTATGTGGATTAGAGAATGAGGGATTTGGAATACGAAGTGGGAGATCACGTTTTCATTAGAGTAACACCAATGAAAGGGCAAACAAGATTTGACAGAAAAGGCAAATTGACTCCACGTTACATCGAACCATTCCAAATTTTGGAAAGGCTTGGTCATGTTGCTTATCGAATAGCTTTACCACTGGGAATGTAACAGATGCATAATGTGTTTCATGTGTCAATGCTCCGTGGTTATCTTAAAGATTCATTCCATGTCATAGATTACCACTGGATAGCATTCAATGATGATATGATATATGAAGAAAAGCCAATTCAGATTCTTGATTGATAAGTCAAGCAGTTGAGGAACAAATCGATTTCTTTGGTGAAAATTGAATAGAAAGAACACTACGGAAAAGAAGCTACATGGAAAAAAGAGGATGAAATGAGACAACATTATCCAGAGTTGTTTCCGAATGGAAGTAACTCAAGTTTAGAGGACCAAACTTTCTAAGAAAGAGAGACTGTGACGACCTCAACATATGTATTATTTTTATATATTAGTGAGCATAATTGCATGATTATATGTTTAACTTATCTGTTTGCTTATGAAATATCTATTAGAATATAGACTTAGAATTCAAAATAGATAGCCTAAATAGATTCAGAAACTAAAATTGACTAGTTCAATAGGCTAATTGGAATATTTAGAATCATATGGTAAGTTTCATTAAAATTTGATTCAGATCAAAATAATTAGGATAAATCAATTAGATTTGATTAGGATTAACAAACCTAAGCTAAATTAATTAACCTAATCTAATCCTTCTATATATATATATATTTGAGCCTTAACCATTTGAACTCATTTTCCTTCTTCAACAAATTGTGGCTAAATTCTAGAGATATAAAGAGACCAACTTTAGAGAGATAAAGGGAGAATTCTAGAGAATTTGAAGAAGATTTGAAGAGACTAAGCTAGCAACTTCCAAATTCAAGCTCTAGACATGGATTTCACCCATAATTCTTGTAGGTAATTCATGTAGTAATTGAATTCACAAAGTTTGAGGGACCATTTGCTTGAAATTGAGAAAGATAAGCTAGAATCACCATGAACTTAGTGAATATAAGCTCATTGTGTACATGCATGCATCAATTTACCATTTTTGAGTTTGATTTGCAAACATTCATACATACATGAAGCTATATTTACCATCTTTGAAGGTTCTTCATAGTTTTTACACTTCTTATCTCATATATTAGTGTTTTGAAAAGAAAAGAGTTGAATTCAACACATGTATGGCAAGAACATTGAGCTTTAGGTTTTGTTTTGGAGAATTGAAAGAGAATTTGAGAATATGGTTTCATAATTTTCATGAATTCATGTTATTTTATAAAGAGTTTCTACACATTTCTACCAAGCCATGCAAGTTACATAACTTAGACTCATATTTTTGAACTTGAATTTTGTTATGAAATTTTCAAAATTCGTTTACTTCGCTCGAGCGATGAAGTCGTCGCTCGAGTGCACTTTGTATGCTTACAGTATTTTTGCAGACTTTTGTAGTTGGCTTGAGCGAGCAAGTGTGCGCTTGAGTAAATTCAACTTTGCATTGCACTTGGCTCGAGTGAACATTGAGCTTACTTTGACACCATCTAGTACTTTTGCAGTCAGGCCACACCGCTCGAGCTACCAAAGGGGCGCTTGAGCGAAGACCCTGTTTTCAGCAATTTTTGGCAAACATTCATAATTGCATATTTGCATCCTTATGCCTTTTTAGGCATTCTTAAGCAACATTTAGACATCCTTAGCCATGGAATAAGCTAGAAACACACGTAAGATAACTGAATTAAGATATGTTATTTGTTATGAACGAATGTTTCAATGTGTATCTTTGTTATGTGTTTTGTGTAGGTAGTCAATTGAGATCTAACTCCTGTACCAGTCCACTGTGAGTAGTATCTTTGTAAAGATATGTTGAATTGTATTTTTAATTTACTACAAAAATGTTATTTTGAAATGCTATTTTGATAAGAATGAATGATTGTCTCTTTTAAAAAGTATTTGTGCATCCTTTAGTGAAGCCCTTGCCTGGGGGTAACAATACCATGACACTTTGCTAATAAGGCCCTCACCTAGGGGAAATAATACCGTGGCCCTTCGTTAATAACGCCCTCGCTAAAGGGAAACAATACGGTGGCCCTTTATTATATGTGCACAGAGATCTCTAATGTTAATCCAAGTGGTCCTTTTGCTTAGACCCATGTGGTCCCTTTGATATGCTTTCGAGCCTTTTGCTTTGCGCTATTGGATGTACCACATATGAGTATGATTTATGAACTTTGACATGACAAGTACTTAAATATGCTTTGTTTCGAAACTTATAAGTTATGATTTTGTATTATGATAGACATCATTCATTTAACCTCTTTATACTGATATTACTCACTTGGTTTTAGCTCACCCCTTCCCCTATGTATATGTAGGTGAGCAAGTGGAGCGTCAAGTTTAAAGCAACCTCGGAAGTCCATCCTTTTGTAAAGCTATTTTGGAGTGCCTCCATGATAAGGCGATCTTGGACTCAAGTGGAGCAAAGCTGTGTCAAGGCTATTGTTCTAAGTTATTTTGTTTTTGTTCTTTGGGACTTTGTTTTGAATGATTATTATGTATAATGATTTAACAGATGTGTTGCAGCTACGTATATAAGAATGGATTTATGAGCTTTAAGTTTTAAATACTTGTGAATTTTGCATGTATGCTCGATGGACATGGTTATGTTTTAATATTGCTTCTGCAGTGCCTCGTTCACTATTATTACTTATTTGTTTTGTCTTTGAGGCTGTGTAATCTGAGATTATTGACTGGTCACATCCTAAACTTCTAGGGCGGGGTTCGGGTCATGATAGTGTAAGAGCAAATTGAACTACAAGCCCGAGAGGAATTCATGGTTCGCTAGTGCTTCATGAGATAGACGTTCATAGTCCTCATCTCTCTAATCTAACCTACCTTGCTTGCCTGATCTTGTCGGCAGAATTAGAGAATGAGGGAGCTAATCTGGAGCTTGAGAGTGAAGTTCAAGGGATTGGCTTGTAGGCTCAGGTTCCATCATATCCAGTAAAGGAGCCAGAAAATTAAGTTAAAGGGGCATTTATTAATTATAATTTTTTATTAAAAAAAAATCATGATCAACATTAAGATAATAATAATTTTACGAGCTAAATTTAAGCATAAAAAAAATTAAATATTCATTATTAATAGGAACAAATCAAAATTCTATAATAGCGTGGAATAGCTCATTGCGGGATGGTGATGTAAGTTTGCAATTTTAGTACAAAAAATTATAGATGAAAATTCCTAATTTTAGATAACAAAAATATATCATTTATAGTACAAATTATTATAAAATCTATTTAATTTTTATTTGACAGAAAAATATTAAAGAGATGACATTACTTATAAATAATGTGTTTTGAATGAAAATTATTAGACAGTCTTTTAGAGTAACATATGGCTAGGGATGGCCATTTTAGTCTGATCCGCAATGGCCCGTCCATATCCGGCTGAATAGATCAGATTTTACCCAACCCGATACTTATGTGTTGCGGAGGTAGATTATAATTTGGTCACCCGTACAGGGGTTGGGACGGGGCAGGTATCACCTCCCCCGATCCAAACCTAACCCAATATAATTAGTAATAGATATAAATATATAATATATATGTATACATAATATAATTAGATATAAGAAAGGAATATTAAAAGTTTGTGGTTCTGTTTAAATATAAATAAATAATAATTCTAAAAGTCTCACTGTTTATATATATGGAAATAAGACAAATTATTTAATGTGTCAAGGATTTAAATGGTTCTCAATTTTTTTGGCTAATTGAAATGTGGTTGAGTATCAGTGGGTATCGGGTATCCGTAGGTATCTGCGAGGGCGGGGAAGGGGTTGGAAAATTTCACTTGTAACAAGGTTAGGGCAAGAGTGGTAGTGAGGTTTGAAAGTGGGGATGGGGGCGGGGGATGACAAACCCACCCAATGGCCTTTCTTACATATGGCATTGCCTACATAATACTCAAAGTATGAGTAATCACAAATCACACTAAAATGATCTGTCAACTACCTAAAAATAATGAGTTTATTATATCTACTCTATAAGATTTTCTCTATACTATTAATTTAAACTATTTAAATGAATAATATCACATACTACTTCCAAAGTATTAAATAACTATTTATTGTGAATAATAAATAAATCCTTAGCCAAAAGATATATTAAGAAAAAGGACAATACATTTTATATTTGACAACACACACCAAAAAAAAAAAAAAAAAAAAAAAAAAAAAAAAACAAAACAAAAAAAAAAAAGAAGAAGAAGAAGTTCAAAACTGAGGAGGCACGTAACCCTGGAGACCTTTTCGGCTCCAGACTGATCATATCTATGGTTGTTCATCAAACCTACTCTCTTTAAATTTGTATCATTTTTTAATATTTTTTTATTATCAAAACCAAATATTTGAATAACATTGATACATTATTTTTATTGAGATTATTGCCAATAAAATTCTTCTTCCTTCCAAACATAATTATGTAACTTTATCACATAGGAGAATTTGGTCGAAATTCACTCATAATAAAATTTTAAGACCAAAAAAAAAAAAAAATTCTTGAAAAATCTAAAACATACCACTATTACCAAATATACTTAGGTCAAGTTTGGCATATTGTAAAAAAGTCAAAAAGTCAAAAAGTAAAAAAGTTAACACTATTTACCAAAAGTTAACAATTACGGCTGCACAACTCCCAAACCTAATTTTTCCCTACAAATCAATTTTTACAATTTTTTATTACACATTTTTTCATAAAAAGTCAAAAAATTAACCCAAACATCCATATTTTCTTCCTTAATTTTTTAGTCCAAAAAGACAAAAAGTACACTTATTTAGAACACCCCAAACAACCTTAGTGAATAATTTAATATTTTAAACTTTAAAATAATATAACTTTTGATCTAAATGTCGATTTTTAATAAAATTAGTATTTTTAGAATATTTTCATCAAGATCTATCAAACAAGATTCATGTTGACCATGAAATTCTTAAAAAAATAAAAATAAAAATAAAAAAAATACCGTCCAAATTGACATAAACAGTAACTTGTTATTTTGTTGGACAGTAACATGTTACTCTATTTTACAGAACATATTACTCTGGTTCATAGTAACATTTTACTGTTACAAAAAATAGAGTACATACTAGATGAATCAACTAAAAATACACATACACAATATTTTTAAGCTTGTATAAAATAAAATAAATATGTTCCTCGTCAAAAGAGTTCTGATATGTATATATATATATATATATATATATATATATATGCGTGGGCAATATTATCCAAAAAAAAAAAATGAAATTTTACTTTGTTCTTATTCAATTAGGCGCCTCCTCCTTAAGGGGTTAATAAAACAAAATAAATTTAGTTGTTATTTTCACCAAACGAAAGTCCAATAGAAGAGTTTTGGCTAAAATTCCATATATATATATGCATCTATTTACACAAATAAATAAAAAAACAATTCACCATGTTTGTTTATAATTTTTTAAAAACACTTTTCAAAAAATTCTACTTTCTTATTTTTCGTATTTTTTTGTTTTTACTGAAATTTTTTAAAATATTTTAAGCAATTTTTTTAAATTTTTAGACACACCTAACACAAATACACTTAAAAAATATAATTTTTGTGAAAACATCTTAAAAAAATTCACTAAATACCCAAAATATAAAAAAATACGAAAATTCAGTATATTTTTCGTATTTTTGTGTATTTATTAATTTTTTAAAATATTTTTTCACAACTATTTTGTTTTTTAGATACATCTAAGTAAGGTGCATCTAAAAAAGTAAAAAAAATGCTTAAAATTTTAAAAATATTCACTAAAAACAAAAAATACAAAAAATAAAAAACTTAATTTTCAAAAAATTGAAACTTGTTTTGTTCCCTTAGTCACCATGCTTCACACAGACAAAACACCAATTAAATAATTGTAGTTAGTAAAGAAATAAAATATGGGGAATTATAATTTGATGATCTTTCTAAAAAAAAATATTGACAAATGTATGAAAAAAATTAGAATTAAAATATTAATGTTTATAAAATTTGTTATTGATATATATATATATATTAAAATTACACTGAATTGTTGTTTTTTTAATAAAATATGTGGTCGCATCAAAATATATATAGATAGATAAAAAAATGATTCATCCATAAAATTTCTCTCCCTAAATGACATATGAAGAAAAATTTGAAAAGTTGACCCATATTCAAATATTCTTTCAAAATTTATTTTACATATATTTTGTTTTACTACCTCAATAGGAAAATTATATAAATGTAACACTGCTGATGTAGATATATGAAAAAAAAAAAAACTATTGTAGAAATTCTCATATAAATATATGTTAGATAACAACCACTCAAAACACTTTATCATCTTGTTGAGTTTCTTTCACATTGAAAATGGCTAAAGGCACTTTCTCATCCTCCAATGGCAATTTTTATTGGTAGCTGTCTCTCTCATTCATGTTATCTGTTTTATTTACTTCCTAAATAATGGAGACATTAATTACTACCACCAATACAAGATGATGGGTCTGTATCTGACGTCATATTTTTTGGTACCCCTCAATGATGCAGAATTTAATAAGCAGCTTAAATGCTATTGGAATCATGCTACGTCATGAAAAGTTCAATAATGCCACACAACAATGTTAGGAATTTAAAAAAGAAAAAAAATAAAGGGTAAATTAAAAACATATTTTTGAAATTTATTTAAAATATAAATTATTTTTTATGATTTTAAAAATTACATTTTGTTTTTTGATATTTTTAATTTCATAATAAATAATTTCTTTTATTAATAAATTATCAAGTTAATTAATAATTTCTAATGATGTTAAAAATTTATTTCAATTAATAATTTAGATTAGGAATTTCATTTTTCAGTTAATTTTATTAAATAAAATTTTTTGACAAGTGGATGTTTATAATTTTTGAAATCACGAAAGACAATCCGTATTTTAAATAAATCTCAGAGGATGTATTTGTAATTAATCCTAAAATTAAAGGCTTAGTCAAATACAATTATATTTTAATTCTATTTCATTTTTATAATTTTTATTTAAATGTATGATCTAAACACCTCCTTAGAAAAACATTTAGAAAAGGCAATGTGTGGTTTTGATACATTTCAGTGTAACTCTCACTATATAATAATTGAATCTAGATTACATGTCACTTTTGGGATAAAATTCTTGACATTTTTAAATATTCTTATTTCTAAATGTTCTTAGCTTTTCTAAGGCTTTATGTTGGAACAATCAGTTTTAGTTTAAAAGTCTAAAAAATTATTAAAAAAAATTAAAATGTCAACAAATTATACAAGAAAATCTAAAATTTCATTTTCTCACTACTGTTTATACGTTTTTCGTAAAAAATGAAAAAATTATTATAAAAAATTACTAAAATAACTTGTTCACAAATAATGGCTAAATGTTATACTTATCACATTTTTATATAACATTATGCTTATCATCTTATTTACCAGCACAATATTAACGTAATGGATCTCATCACTCATGTATATTTTTAATAGAGAGTTGACAATCAAACTGATACATCAGATAATAGAATAAAATGATAAAAATAAATAATTATTATAATACTTTATAGAATCATATAAACTAGAAGTAATTAGTATAAGTGGGTAATCTCATGACTATTTCACTAATTTATCTAATATTTATTGATTTTGATTTATGATAGATTAAATCACTTCTTTTAAAAATTACCACAAAAATATTTATACTCATTTGGCACATCAAAACTCCCAACCCCACCACTCACCTTAATGGTGTTACTGAACTGTTAGAGACAAGCAATATAATATATCTCTTCATCATTTACCTATAAATTATATGTTGTCGTGGACGCATTTCAGCCATTTATTGGTGTAGATTCATGTAGGGCCAAACCAATCAACGGCTAAGATGCTGGACATGCAATGCTGCGTACAACAACAAATAACTTCTCCTATAAAGAGATAAGGGAGGGGATTTTTCTAACGCTCACGTCACGTTCAGTCTTCATAAAATCCAACCAAGATTTTAAGTAACGGCAGCAGTCGTTATAACGGTAACAGTTGAGTTAATAAGTACAAAGTGTAACTGTTGTAATGTAACTCTAACGATAATCAAGATTAATTTGGGACGTGGGTGGACTTTTTAATTTTTTTATCTTTTTATTTATTTTAGTTTGGGGTTAAAAAGTATTGTTTGGTATGAACTTTTTGACTTTTTTTACTTTTGTGAGAGAAAAAATAAAATAATTATGGTTTAGATATAACATTTTGTCTTATTGACTTTTTAGTCTATTTTGTATTTTTATGACTATTTTAACCCAAACCATTTATGTTAAACAAGTGCTCAAAACTACACTTATTATTTATTTATTTCACATACATTGGAATTTTTTGTAATTTTTCCACACAACATTTGGGAATTTTTTTTGATTACCTTTTTGGTGGGAAGAATTCTGTTTAGCCAGATTGCAATTTGACTTGCTTTTTATTGTCAATTACATAAACCATGCAAAGTGGATAAGTGGGATAATGCTAAACTATGTGTATGAGTTGGCATTGATTTTTGGGCTCTCACATATCATGTTCTTTGTGTTTGACTAACATATGTTAATGTTAATTAAAGTTTTGTTTAGTTAGTGTTTTTTTTTTTTTTAATTTTAATTTTCTGTTGTCTTTCCACATGTGAGTTTCATATCAGATTCGCTTTCATTATTCAGGGTGAAGGAGGAAAGGGAATGGGTAGGCCAGCCCAAGTTAATTGAACTATGGCCACTATTATCTTCAGAGTTTCCAACTCGGCCCACGCGGCCCAAATTTATCCGTGCTGTGCTAAGTCAATTTCAGGCTTGTAAGATACATAAATGGGGAACTTACTAACAAATCCCACACATAAAGTTTAAAACTCATCTAATCCTAAAACAAAATACTTGAATTAATTAGTTTTATATATTTTTAATTGTTACCAAAAAATTCTTTTTTTTTTTAAAAAAAAAATTACGTTTACCGTCGGACTTCCGTCAGACGGTCACCGGAGACCCACCAGGATGTTCAACACTACCGGGAAGTTGTCAGAGTATCACCAGAAGTTCACCAGAGTATTCTGAACATTAATGGAAGTCCCTGGAATATACAGAACATTCGCTGAACATTAAGAATATCATTGGAAACTCACCGGAATGTCCAGAATATTGCCCGAAAAAAAAAAGAATAAATGAAGCAATTAGAGCGAAAAACATAGCAAAATGTGTTAAATATTGATAAACTAAAAGAAAAAAAATGTAACGACAAAAAACAGCAACAATGGAAAAAAAACATATGTTATTTTTCAATTTTTGTAGGGTTTAAGTAAATAATCTCCAATATTAATCAAACTGAAAAGCAAGTTTTGAAACTGTAAAATGTTACAGTTTCAAAACAAAAATCTATTAAACATTTATCCTTATTAATCAAATTGAAAAACATGTTATGAAACTGTAAAATTTTACAGTTCTAAAAAATATTATAAAACTGAAAAATTTTACAGTTTTAAACCATGATTCATTCCAGCACCCAAAAAATTGAAACTGCAAAATTTTATAATTTTTATCGTTTGTAACTAAAACTCGAAAACAATTTGTTCAGAACTTGAAAATTTTCTCCATAAAACAGGAAAAGAGAAGTGTATACAGACAAAATGTAGAAAAATTAAGAGATCGAAGGAGAGAGACAGATATAGAGAGAGAATTGTACTCCAATAACTATTTTTTGTTTAGATCTAAACGGATCTGATGTAGACCTACATCAGATTTAAGTGAATCTACTCATCTTCTTCGTCGGAAACATATCTTCTTCACCTTCGGTGAAGGTGAAGTAAGGAGTCGGTCGTTGCCGGCGAACCCCAATCGATGGTAGTATCAGAAAGAGAAAGAGAAAGAGAAGAAACAAGATGTGGCTGCCCATCGACGATCGCCGGAAATCAAAAAAAGAAAGAGACAGAGAAGAACAAAGGCAGAGAAGAAGAAAAACGTTATAGAACTTTTGAGTATAAGCAAAAGGTTGTGGGACTAAATAGGCCGCACATGTTTCAAAGAGGACTTATTGGTAATTTACCCATACATAAATTGTGTTTTGAGAAGAGAAAGGAAAAGAAATTGAAAATCTGTTGTCTTCAATTAGTTTCGCATTCATTGTCATCCAAAAGTATAAGAAAATTGAGAAAGTAAAAGCTTTTGTGACTAAATTCTATAAAAAGACATTTTTTTAAGCATTTTCAAATTTAGACAATACCTGTTCTACAATACTTTGTTAATTAGGGACGTAAAACAAACAAAATTACTCGAGCACGACTTGTGTTTATCTCAATGAAAACTCATTTGAGATTGACCGTTATTTTAAAATGTTAAAACTTGAGCATATCTTGAAATTTGTTAATTTTCAAAGCTCGAATCGAACTCGGTTCAATAAATTTACATGCATTATAATAAACCAAACTACTCGAAATTAGTTAAATTGAAATTCATTTGAGATCAGCTTGAAAGGTAAATAAGTCAAATTTAAACTCAATTTAAAGCTTGATAATTTTTCAAATCAAATTTAAACAACCGACTACTCAACTTGCCTCATTGCGTTTATAGCCTATAATTAATCGATTCATTTAACTTTAGTAAGAGGTAGAATGTGATAGGAAAATGATTTTTGGGTACAAACAATGACATTTCATTTTGTAAAAATAAGTGTTAGCCAAACAACAACAAATTTAGCTTCAACATAGGATAATTAGATACCGTCAACAATCAAAAGTGAGGGGGCAATCTTGCATTAGGCTTTTGTGGGGATTAATCATAGGTTTTTCTATTTACACCAAAAAAATATCTCATTATACTCTTTAATTTTTTTATTAATTTTTACAATTTTATTTCTACATAAAACCACCTAAAACTCCTCAAATTCTAAAATTTCAAAATCTTTTTTTTATATGACAAAAACCCCGCCATTCACTACCACCCCTTTCCTCTTGTTGCCTTCTTCACTTTCTAATCCCCTTACCAATATCCCTTTCTTTCCTTTTTGCCTCCCCTCCCCACCCACACAACATTATCCCCCACCATTGCACCCTAGATCTACCATTGCCTAGCCCCTCAAAATCCTCTCGTCACCTTTTACCCAAATTCACTACCTCACTATCTACCCTTATTTACTCTTCTAGATTTGAAAACCCTATTTCTATTTAGCTCGCTCTCTCTCTTGCATGATGTAGTGAAGGATTAGGAAAAAGGCTGGGAAAATGGCAGGTTTGAGGTAGTGAGGGGCCGTAGTAGTAGAGAATAGGGAGGTAGAAGTAGGTTGCGATGGTAGCGGTATTAGGAAAGAAGTAGTTCATGGGGTTGGGGTTGGGGTTGGGGGTTGGGGGTTGGAGAGGTAGGGTGGGTTGAAAAGGAATTGGTTTGTAGTGGTTGGGCGGTTGGCTAGTGGTTGTCGCAATCAAGGATGGATCTAGGGGGGGCGGAGGGGGGCGGCTGCACCCCCAAAAATTTGAAAAATATCATATATTATACTAAAAATTTTAAAATAATTTAAAATTATAGGAGTTCGCACCCCCAAATTTTTTTTAGATAATTTCAAATTTATATAGAGTAGTCCCCCCCAATTTGTAGTTTGATAAACATGTTCAGTGCTACTTGTGCAGTCCTAAGAAACATAATTAATGATGGAAGCAAATCGAATCAACGAGCTAAGGCAGATGGAGTTTATGATTCCATTACATCTTTTGAGTTTGTCTTCATCTTACATCTTATGAGGGATATCATGGAGATTACTGATGATCTTTGCCAAGCTTTGCAAAGTAAATCTCAAGATATATTAAATGCAATGCATTTGGTGTCTACAACGAAGATACTTATTAAAAAATTTAGAGAAGATGGATGGGTTCTATTGTTGGAGAAAATTAAATTATTTTCTAATGATCATGGTATACAGATTCCTGATATGAGCTGTCTTTATAAAGGAGGCCGAGGTCGGTCTCATTCTGAAAGAGATCAACTCACCATGGAACATCATTTTCGAGTTGATATTTTTATGGTTACAGTTGATTCTCAGTTACAAGAATTAAACAATAGGTTTAAGAAAGATGTAATGGAATTGCTTGTTCTTAGCTCAGCTTTGGATCCTAGGGATGGTTATAGATCATTCAAAATTGAGGATATTTGCAAACTTGCAAATAAATTTTATCCCTTGGATTTCTCCGAGCAAGAAAAATTGCATTTGAAATATCAGTTGGAAAACTATAAGCTTGATATTTCCATACTTCTCGAGTTTCAGAAGCTATCAACCATTTCTGAGTTGTGTCAAATGTTGGCAAAAACAAAAAAGTCGACAAGTTATCATTTTATTGATAGATTGATCCACCTTGTGTTGACGTGCATTTTCAACTATGAAATTCATTAAGTCTAAATTGCGCAATAAGATAGAAGATGGTTTTCTGGCTAGTTACTTGATTATGTACATTGAAAAAGACATTACTCGAGGGTTTGATGTAGATTCTATCATCTATGCTTTTGATATTATGAAAAAGCGTTGAGTTCAATTGAAGATGCCTAATTTTAATAAATAAATGCATGTAGAAATAGTTACTACTTTTTATAAGTGAATATGGGCAAAAAAATATTCTCAATTGTATAATCATCTTTTGGTACTCAACTATGTTGACAAGGAATATATAGTTCAATATTTTATCGTAACATTATTGATTTTTTTCATGTTAGTAGAAATTGGTATTGAACTTCAAATTTTATTTGTTAGAGGTTAAACGTACTTTGGCCCCCCCAAAGTCATAATTCTGGATCCGTCCCTGGTCGCAATGAAGAAAGTGGTGGTTGTGGTATTCAAAAGTAATGGTGGGATCGATATGGAGTTAGGATTTGAAAAGTTAAAAAGTATAAAGAGAAGATGAAATTTAAGTATGATGTTTATGAATGAGGATTTATTTGAAAATATGGAAAATAAAATAAAACAAAATTTTAAATTTTAAAAGAGATTTAATTAAAAAGGTGTAATGAGATATTTTTGTTTTGTAAATAAAAACACCCTTAATCACATGACGTTTTGTGCATACAATAAAACTATTGCTCATAGAAAAATGGTTATTTACATCCTTCAAGTAATGGATATATTATAGCTTATGTTTCGATTTGGCATGATTGTACCAAGCCGCCTTTGAAATATAAATTTCATACTCCCTTCGAAATATAAATTTCATATTGTTTAGGAATCATGGATCCATTTAACTTGCTCAATTTGACCAATTCAATCCAATTTGATCGATTTTGAACGGATGCATGTCATTTGGCGGATAGATACGGATGAAATATTTCAAAAATTTGGTAATACGATTCAAATGACAGCTCAACCATCTCGCACTTGTATGAACTCGATCTGCTTGTAGATGAAGTTCAAAACAAAAATAAAAAAAGAATTGCTAACAAGTAACAATATAAAGTAAAAATAATAAAATATATATTTTTGTGAAAATTGAAGACAATACGTTAAAAATATACATGCGTGGTACCATAGCCTATTATAAACAAATAATATATATTTTTCAAATTACTAGTTATTGGAGATTGTAAAAGTAATGAATTATAAGTTGAAAAAATTTCTAAAATTTGTAAAGTTCAACCGCCAAACCGATCGCATCCATCCGCCAATCTACACAGCCTGTTCAATTCGTATCTGCCAAATCGATGAACGGATGCAAATTGATTTTTTCTAATCCGCCTGATTTCAGACGGATGGCGAACAAGATATCACCCGACTCAGCCCGATTCGCGATCACCCCTAGTTTGTTATTGGTCCATTTTGTCACTTTTTGATATTCCAAAATGATTGCCTATTTTGAAAATTCAAAACATAAAATTTTATATTATTCCAAAACTGCCATTTAAAAATGATTAAAAATATCAACTATGCTACGTCGCTCGAATCCCTTCCCCCCCTAATCCCCCGAATCGAAAACGACGTCGTTTGACGTCGTTTGAATTTTTTTTTTTTTTGCAGATCGAAGAACGGAGAAGAAGAAGGAGGAGGAAGGAGGAGGAGGAGGAGGAGGGGGAGGAGGAAGGAGGGACTGGAGGGGGTCATACCAGTGGGAGGTGGCGGGGGCGGGGCCGGAGGCAACGGCGGTGGTGCTGCGACGGCAGGGCTGGGCAGCGACGCGGGGCTGGGCTGCGACGACCGGGCTGGGCCGACGGCGGGCGGCGAGGTTGCAGCCCTCTTCTTCCTTCTCTCTTTCTCTCCCTCTCCCTCTCCCTCCGAGCTTGTAGACTCGACAATGGAGGAAGAAAAAAAAAAAAAAAAACGAAAGCCCAAAACGACGTCGTTTTGGGCTTTCGGGGAGGAAGGGATTCGCGCTACCAAGCATTAATCTAAAAATATATATTTAACAATGGGAATAAAAAGGCAATATGATAAATTAATATATATCTTTTGATTTGATTTTAAAACAATAATTACATATTGGGTCATGCTCCGGAGCTCTAATTAGAGCTGCAACAGTGCAGCTCTAATGAGCTGTCCAACCATAAAAAAAAAAAAAAAAAAAAAAGTGAAGTAAAAGACAAAAAAAAGAGAAAAAAAAAACAAATTAAAGATACATTAAGGTCATGTTTGATTCAAAAGACTAATAGTGAAGTATTAATAATCCTATTAAATTAGTGTAGTATTCACTATCCAATTGGATTAATATCCATTGGATTAATAATCCCACCCCTACCCCATTACTAATAATCCTACAAATTTGTTGGATTAATTATCCATTGGATTAATAATCCTAAACCAAAATGTTAAAACAAACATGGGATAATTGGGCCCACGGATTAATAATCCCAATCCCATGTTCTAATCCACCCAATCAAACATGCCCTAAAGGTATTTTTTTAGTGATCAAAATCATTTTTGTTGTAAATATTACTCATTTCGTTTCACAATATTGGTCTATTTTTTTTTTGAGAATTCTAACTTTTCAGAGGATATGTAACAATCATGCGACAGACCCCACAAAATGACCGACCAAACTATCGAAAAACACATTTGGACGCCAACTCAACAAAAGGGCCCCACTTTTGTGCTCCACTCATGTGATTCTCTGTACATGTTCAGATTCTCTTTTTAATTTAGTTGAATTTATTTTTTTATAAAAATCAATATTTAATTTGATAAAAAAATTATAAGAAAAAATTTAAGGTTTGAGTTTCATGGGTTTGTTTGGCATATCAATTTGGAGTTAAAATAATTAAAAAAAGACAAAATAAGTTAAAAAGTCAATAAAATAAAATGTCACATTCAAATCATAATTATTTTATTTTTTCTTTCATAAAAGTCAAAAAATTCCAAAAGTTCAACCCAAATGAACTTTTTAACCTAGGCTAAAATAGTCAAAAAATCAAAAAATCAACTCACTTCCCAAACGAAAGTATAATAATATTAAAATTTTAATTTTATTAATTTAAATAATATTTTTTGATTTATTTTTAATTCAAATTATTTTTAATTTTCATTAAAGTAAAATTGATGAAAACATATTATTTTAATCATTATACTCGATATAATTGTACAAAAAATATCTAATATTTCATTTTCTATTGAATTTAATGACTAATATTTTAATTAATTTTATTTAATGAAAATAGATAAATGATTTAGTTTGAAAACATGTTAAAATATTAGGATTTAAATTGATAAAATTAAAAATTAAAAATTTATTTCCTTACAATACTCAAATCTTAGAAGATTGAATTTTTTTTTTTACTTTTTTATATAATTTTTTGACTTATTTATTTATTTTACAATAATAGTCTATTGCCAAACGCACCCTTAAGCTACCTTAGTCTCTAATAAAATATATTGTAAATTAGAAATACATTTTTTGAGATTTACTTAAAATATGAGTACCCATTATAGTATTGAAAATTTCAAGTACCTCATTGTCAAAATTAATTATTTAACAAAATTAACAAAAAAAAATAAAATTTCTAACAACTATTTTATAGAATAATAAAATTACTCAAATTATTAATTAAAATATATTTATGATATTATTAAAAATTATTAATTGAGTTGATAATTTATTAATAAAATGACTCATCTGTTATGCAATTAGAAATTAAAAGGCGCCGCATGTAATTTTCATAACTATATAAGGCAATCTATATTTTAAATAAGGGCAAATTACAAATACACCCTCTGAGGTTTGATTAAAATACGAATTACCCCTGTGGTTTTGGAAATTACATTATATCGCTTGAGATTTCTAATTTTGTAACAAATTGCCCTTTTTATTAATAAATCATGAAGTCAATTAACAGTTTTTAATGATATTAGAAATATATTTTAATTAATAATTTAGGTAATTTTATTATTGTATTAGAGAGCAATTATGAATTTCATTTTTTAGTTAATTTTGTTAAATAAAAAATTTCTGACAAGGGGGTATTTGTAATTTTCGAAATCACAGGGGACAATCTGTACTTTAAGTAAACCTCAGGAGGTGTATTTGTAATTTACCCATTAAATAAACCTCAAAAGGTGCATTTATAATTTACTCAAAAATTTAACTCTATCTCTTTTATTAAGCAGATATTGATAACTATGAATAATGCTATAGGTACTAATTAATGTATACATTAGCGTACTAATAGATGATGTGGCATCATTTGTATGGTTTTGGGTATTTATAACTTGTATAATAAATGTGGTCAACAATAATATCATAACACTAGTGTGTACACTAATTGGTACATATAGCACCACCGGATAACTATATACAACAAATAAGAGTTTTAAAAATCAATTTTTTTTGTTTCTAAAAGTAAAAATTTTATTATAAAAAATATTTAAGGATCAATTCTTATCATTGTAATGATAGTCACTAAGCTAGAATCCGAAAAGTTAAAAAAAAAAAATTAGCAACAAAGTAATTTGATCTAAAAAGAATAATAAATCATTATTAAATGTCTAATTTTGTTATTAAAAATATAATAATGATATTTTTTGAAACAAAGATATTTTGACAATAATTTTTTTTTTTTTTCTAAATTTTTATTCAAACATTTAATTTGTTGTAATGATGGGTAGAATTGATCTTGTACGGCTCACATGAGTTTCAATAATACCTCATTGTAATTTTGAAATTGTGGGTCAGCCATTACATACGAGTCATGCTACATTGAAATTCGGTAATTTCCTCTGTTATTAGGGGTCTCTATCATTTCTCTAATATTAAACCCATACCACTTGTCATCCCTCAGTGGAACAAAATAATAATAATAATAATACAAAACTAAACCAAGCTAAGTCTTAAATCTCATTAAATAGAATTGACAATATGAATCTTTATTCTCCCCTCGATTCTATCAAATGTCATTTGGTCAGTCAAATTAAGGAGATTCATTTCTCTATTTACTATACTAGTCTACGTCAATTTAGGTCTGCCCTTTCCCCTAACACTTTCTTCAACCGTTACTGCATTGCATCTCTTCACTACTGCTTCTGTTGGTCTCCATTATATATGACCAAATCATCTCATTCTATTCTTTTTGAACTTATCTTCTATCAGTGTTACTCTTACTCGTTCACGAATATACTCATTCCTAACTCTGTCTTTTCTAATATTGTCACACATCTATCTTAGCATCCTCATTTCAGTAACACTCATCTTATTTACATGTTGTTTCTTAGTTGCCCAACATTCCGTCACATATAACATCACTACTCTAATAGTTGTTCAATAGAACTTTCCTTTTAATCTAATAGGTACTCGTTTATCGCACAGTATCCTAAACACACTCCTCCACTTAAGCCATCTCGCCTTAATTCTATAGACCGCATCTGCTCCAATCTCCCTAACCGTTGTAATAATTGATCCTAAATAACGAAAATGTTCACTCTTAAGTAGTTTTTAGTTCTTAGTTCTCAATCTTCACTTCTTATCTATTTCCATAGTTATTATTACTAAGTTGCATTCCATATATTCCGTCTTAATTCTACTTATCCTAAATCCTTTAGATTAACGTGTTTCTCTCTAAGTCTCCAACTTAGTGTTAACTTCTGCTCTAGTCCTATCCACTAACATAATATTATTTACAAAAAGCATATACAATGGCATATCATCCTGAATATTTCTCATTAACTCATCTATAACTAAAATAAAAAGATAAGGACTTAATATTGATCCTTGGTGTAACCCTACAATAATTGAAAATTTACTTGTCTCTTCAGCTAGCGATTTAATAGTGGTCAACACATCTTTATGCATTCTCATAATTTAAGAATAACAGTGGATAAGATAATCAGATCATTTAAATAATCAATCAATCGTTTCCAACCTAAAAAATAATATGGAAAAGTTGCATTATATCAATCCATAATCAAACCCAATTCAAAATAAACTCCACAAGACAACAAATTTAGCAATGACCCAAATAAGAACTCCAAATTACTAGTGTTGTGAAGCATATTCTAATCCAACAGCTAACCTCAACAATTACAAATTTTTGTCACAAAAATTCAAATTGGTAAATGAAGAATTCAACATAAAATTGGAAACCCAATTTAGACAAAACCTCAGACAACTCAAAACCCATGTCAATCATATCCTCCCAAGTCCCTATATCAAAATTTATCAGTTAGCCAAATGAAAACTCAATGAGTATTGCATACTAGGACCAAGAATCAAAATGGGCATGTATGATTCTCACCAGAGAAAGTGCTCTTGACGAGCTTCTCAGACGAGTTCTTAGAAAGCTTATGATCCTTTGAGTTCTTTGATTTGTTGAAGCTTCTTCTCATAGACCCATCAAAATTCACAGGAAAACAACAATTCAATTTGCTCGTCTTTGTCCAATCGATCCATGTTTGTAACAGAGACAGATAATCAAGGGCATATTCCAAAAAATCCTAGAAATCAAAACATGTTTGGCCTCAGATATTTCAGGATATTTCATCAAATTCCTTACTCTAAAAAACCCTAGAAATCAAATCCTAGGATCATATACTAGCCGAAATCAAAGTGCATATCATAAACCCCCAAAACACTAGAAAGCAAGACCCTACCTGTTTTTCAAGTTGGACCCATTTTCCATCGACCCACTCTCGGTGAACCTGCAACTCCGAAACCCCCAACTTGATCTCGTCAGGAGGGTTCTAGAAGGTGACTACAAACTTGGAATTGTTGAGAACTATGATGGTGACACCAATCCACCATCCATCACGGTAAGATGCATTGATGACATCGTATAATTCGAATAAGGGAACAAGGTCACACTCTGAAGGAGGAGGAGGCAAAGGCCTAATGAAGTCGGGTTTGATGAGTTCTCTCAAGGGGGTAAAGCCATCACCATCTAACAAGCTCTAGTACTCAACGAAGAACTAGTCCTTCTTCTTCTTCGAAGAGGAAGATCTAGAAGAAGAAGGGTGTCTAGAGAGCGATTGAAACCCTCATTTGAGTTTTCTATGTTCATCCTTTATGAATAGAAGCCAAAAGTGTTAGTATATTTTGATAAATAATAAAAAAATTCTAATATATTTTTTTGATGATTGGCGCTAGATTATTTTATTTTTGCACCTATTTTTTTTGGGCATACTATTCACGACAGAAATTGTGCATCATGAAAAGTGAAACGTTTTTAATGGCTGGTATACGTGTGTCGTGTATAGTTAATGTATCAACAACATGCCATATGCATGTCATAATTTTTTTTATTATTTACGGCTAACATTGCACATCGTAAAAAAATTATCATTATTAGCATTAATAGACTACGTAATAGGCATGTCGTAGTTAGAATATTATTTACAACATGCAAAAAAAGAAAATTGTAGAAGTGAAAAATTACGACTTGCATTTATTGTATGTCGTTAATGCGATGTCGTAAAAACCCAGTTTTGTTGTAGTGGAAATAAATGTTGAAATGTAGATATGGACATAATTATATATTTTGCAAAATATAAATGTTCACATATCATTGGTTATTTGTTACTATACTTGTTATTTGAATAATTATTTTTTTTTTTACCATTAAACAATTGAAATAGTCTTTTTTTTTTTTTTTTTCCATTTTGTTTCATGTTGCAGTGTAAATGTTTATATTGGTATGAATTTTGTTTTTCTAAGGTTAGTTGTATGTTAATTATAAATTGTGAATATTCACATTACATTTTGGTATGAGTTTTTTTTTTTTGAAGTTTTTTCGAAAGTTAGTTGTATTTTGTTATTTTTTTTTTACTATACTTGTTGGTTGAACAATCATTTTTGTTACGATTTTTACTTTTTTCAATTTTATTTTATATTTTCACGTTGCAGTGTGAATGTTCACATTGGTATGAGTTTATTTTTTTTTTAAAAAAAAACTACTTGTCTATTAATTATAAGTTGTGAACATTCACATTGTATTTTGGTATAAGTTTTACTTTTTCGAAAGTTAATTGTATGTTTGTTGTTTTTGTTACTATGCTTATTAATTGAATAATCATTTTTGTTACCATTAACAATTGAAATAGTCGATTTTTACTTTTTTTCAATTTTGTCTTATATTTTCATGTTGTAGTGTAAATGTTTACATTAATATAAGTTTTTTTTTTTTTTTTTTTTTTTTTTTTAAGGCAAGTTGTATGTTAATTATAAATTGTGAACATTTACATTATATTTTGGTATGAATTTTATTTTTTCGAAGGTTAGTTGCATGTTTGTTGTTTATTGTGAATATTCACATTGTACTTTAGTATGTGTTTTATTTTTTCAAAAGTCAGTTGTATGTTTGTTATTTATTGTGAACATTCATATTATATTTTGATTTTTATTCAGATTTTTTGTTGTATTATTTTTAAAAATTGCAAATTATAAAAAGGTTTAAAGTTCATAATTTGAGATTTTCTCTATGGAATGCAGCAGAGATTTTCTCCTTAGAATAAGGGAGATATTTTATCCATGGAATAATGGAAAGATTTTTTCTTTAGAATGAGAAAGAGATTTTCTCCATAACATGAGAGATTATTGTTATGTATTAGTTTCAAAATAGAAACATGTGCAAAAAATTAGAAAGGATGATTTGGTCATATTACATTAAACAGGACTTAATGGAATACTCAAAAAGAATATAGGTTAGATGTAATAAAACACTTAGACGGGGGATTTATCAAAAAATGACCCAAAATTAATTTGTGTTATATATGTAAAAAAATATTATGCAAATTAGTGTTATATATTATGTAAATGTTTGATAATTGGTTAGAATATTTTCAGTTCGTCAATCCACCCAAAATCGCTCAAACCTCGATTTGCCAATTCGTTAATCCGCCATTCAGTTTGTAATTTTACTCTCAAATCGTACGTACCACACTGCGAATACCCGTACTCCTCTAGTATTTTCCTAGTCAACAAAATCTTGCTAAATAACCTAGTAAACCAAGCAACCCCCTTCTTACCCAAACATTTTTAAACTTCAATAGGGATATCATCGGGTCCTAAAGCCTTATTGGATTTCATCTTTTTAAATATAATCTCCACTTCAAAGCTTCTAATCCTGCGATAAAACCTGTAGTCATGGTTTTTCTTATTACTAGCTACTTTCTCTCCTTTTGACGTTCATGTTCTGCATTCAACAATTTCTCAAAATAATTCTTCCATTTCTCCTTAATCTCTTCATCCTTCACCAACACCTTAGAATCCTCTTTCTCAATGCACTTAACCTGATTAAAACCTCTTATTTTTCTCTCTCTTATCTTAGAAAATTTATATTTTTTTTTTCTCTCCATCCTTACTAGCTAGTCTAGTGTATAGATCACATAGACTTTCAACTTAGTCCCTCTCACTATTTTTTTGATCTCTTTATTAGCCAATCTGTAGGTCTTAAGATTTTTTTTAGTTCTATCATTCTGTCACTTTTTAAAGTATTCTTTTTTCGTCTTTAAAATATGTATTTTACCCTTCATGACCATTGTGTCTAAAATTACATACATTTCAACACTCATATTCCATATTGGAATGCTATTCAGCAAGATTGTAGGCCGGTTGAATGTTTTTTATTCCTCTCTAGTGACAGTCCAAACTAAAAAGGATGGGCCGTCTAGTAAGGCTGGACATCGTGTTCAATGAAACTAGATCAGCCCAAACAATTCAATGGGCAGTCCATTCGTATTGTTATTGAGCTAGTACCCAATAATTGCTCATTGCCTAGATATATGCTGTGAACAAAAATGCTAGAAACTCTAAAAATCCTACACAATACTCACATAAATGTGAATTACATTCATGTGAATATTGTGTAGAATTTTGGATTATTTTTTTGGGATTTTTAACATTACTCTATTGTGAATGATGGGTCATGAAACATTAAAATATTTTAAGATACAATTACCAAACCAGTCCTATGGATCAGACTTATTTACTCATAAGTTCTAAATGAATTAATTTGTACATATTTGCCCCTTATTTTGATTATATATTTTTTTTTTTTTAAAAAAAAAAATTTTAGATTTACCTTTTATATTTGTGGAATAATTATTTGGTATTAGTAGTGATACTGAAAAGGCTGGACATTGTGTTCAATGAAACTCGATCAGCCCAAAGAATTCAATGGGCAGCCCATTCATATTGTTATTGAACTAGTACCCGAATAGTTGCTCATTGCCTAGATATATGTTGTGAACATAAATGCTAGAAACTCTAAACATCCTACACAACACTCACATAAATGTGAATTACATTCATGTGAGTATTGTGTAGAATTTTGAATAATTTTTTTGGAATTTCTAATATTACTCTATTATGAATGATGGGTCACAGAATATTAAAATATTTTAAGATATAATTACCAACTAGTCCTATAGATCAGACTCATTTACTCATAAATTTTAAATGAAATATTTTGTACCCTTATTTTGAATGATTTTTTTTTATTTAAAAAATAAATAAATAAAAAACTTTATAGACTTACGTCTTATATTTGTGGAATGGTCATTTGGTATTCGTAATGACACTGAAAAACTTATTAAGATGATAAATGATTGGGCCAGATTGTTTTTTGTTTATGAGTTCTAATTTATTTGTTAGTTTGAATTGAAATAGTGTGTACCCTTTTTCTCCATTTTCCATATACATGTGAGAAATATATACTATCGTAACATATCTGTTATAAAAAAAATATTTCTAATAATACTACAGTTATCATATTTTATACTATATTGTGCTTTATCATTTTATTTTGGGTAAATTACATTGATAACTCTTGAGTTTTGGAGAAAATACAGTGAATTTTACAGTTTTGACATAATTAATATTCCTTTTAGTAAAGCTAAATATATTAGAACTAATGCATATAGAATGAAAAATACAAAGATAATAAGGTAAAATATATATTGTCATGTAAAAGAGCTGAAAACTTTATTTATTTATTTTTATCTATGTAATGTAACTATCAAATTAGGGAAATGTTACCGTATGCAACACTACTACAAAATTTTATAAAAGTGATCTCACAAAAATGTGTAAATTGAATACAAATTTATGTTTATGAAAACTTAAGATTTATGCGAATTTGTATTCAACTTACGCATTTTTTATAAGATTACTTATGTAAGTTCTTGAAAACTAACATAATTTTATGGTAGGTTGCATACGGTGTACATTGTATATCGGAGAATTTTCTATCAAATTATTGATGAAAATATGGCTAAATATTATGTGAATTAAAACTTTAAAGGAACTCAATGTAATTATGCCAAAATTATAGAATTTATCAACACGATATTGGTGTAATAGGTTTCGCTACTAATATATATCTAGTGCAGATAAGGAGATTAATATATCAAATGATAAGATAAGATGATAAAAATATATGATCATCTAAGAATTAGTCTAAATATTACCTCCTATGTTGAGAGAGATGCACTAGGCCTGTTTAGTACAGTTTCTTGTAAGCTGAAATCTGATAATCATAAAATAGAAATAAAAAATATCATTTTCCAAACTTATAGATAATCTACTTTTTAAAACTTATTTAAATTATTTCTACTTAATAAACTATAAACAAAAGTTAAACTAAATAATTTCATACAAACTTTCAA